>LQRL01136360.1:70719-81415 GCA_001703475.1 Hydroides elegans | reverse complement strand
TTATCAAATTAAATTTATATAAAACTCCTATTATTTGATACTTTTATTGAATACATATAATAGCATTATATATTTCTTTTACAGTAAAATTGCATGTGTGCTTCATAGCTTAGCTAAGATCTACAACATCTTTTGTTTTACAATAAAACAATCAGGTACTAAATCTATGACGCTAAAACGAAAAAAAAATATAAATATAAAATATGCTAGTGATTGGATTATTGACAATATTTATTGATAGTTACAAATAGTTGACTTCAAAGGTTGACATCATTTTCGCAAACAATGATTGATATTATATACAGTTTTTTCTCAGAAAATGTTGATAAAAAATACACATTTATTTTATAATAATGAATTAATTCAAACGATTGTTCCTTCATATTTCATTTAATCAACATGACATCTTTTGATTTGGATTTCGTACTTAAAACACACTTGTGTGATGGATAGGAATAGAAATATGGATAAAAATTTAATTAAATTTGTCCGCGCTATAGTCAAAATTCAAAATTATACCAATAAGCTCATACTAGAGCCCCTTAAAATCATCTCCTACTCACGTGTTCTACCACGCAGTTTTGATTATTTGAGGGTGGAGGTAAAGATACCTAATAATATGATTTTAACAAATGACAAACAAATAATTCCTGTCAAACACATGGATTTGCAACTGGGTCTATACTATAACCAGAAATTATTATTATTTTGACACGTTGACTATATTCTTATGGTTAAGATACATTCGCACTTTTCAGACGATTGTTATCAATGCCATCACCACTCTAGATGTTGCCATATGACGAACTTTTATAGACTTCTATATATTCTATATATCTGTAGAATATTTTATCAAACTAAATCTATATAAATGAACCTGACACAACTGTGTCATCTGTGATGTCTAGGATATTGCCAAAATGTCGAAAGTCCCCATCAAGTATTTTGATCTGAATTGAATATACTTTAATAGATGCTAATAACGCTTAGGGTCTGGTCATATAAACGCTTTTGCGAGCATTTGTACCATAACAAACTGTGAGTTTTAATATATGTCTTATGGGAAATTTGAAAATGCAGCAAAATGCTCATTACGTTGCAAAACGCTTGACGTGTTTATGAGTTTCCATACGGTATACACTGAAAATGATGATTTGTAACTGAAACAAACTTAGAAAATCTTCCAGTGAGGCCAGGTCCTTATGATCGGATATTGAATTGATGCAACAAAAGGTTTTCAGCGTTTATTATTTATATGATAACATTTCTGTTGAAGATTATTTTCTTAGTTAAATGATCAGGAAGTTATCCTTCAACAATCTGTCGAAATCGAATATTAAGTATGCTTAATACAATGTTGCATCCACCCTTTTTAGGCATGTAGGCATGTATCTCTCTCAGGGAATCAATATAAAAAAATTAATAAAAAAGATACTCCCAAACATACACCAACTTGCACATATCACTCGTGATTCTCGTATCTGGCAACAAAATTCAAATCCCTTGTTTAATAACGTGGACAGGTTTTCATCACAAATGATAACAACAGTAAAATGAAATGGCATTTTATTTATTGCCGCGCCACAGCATAGGTGAATGAAACTCTTATTATTTGATACTTTTATTGAATACATATGATAGCATTATATATTACTTTACCAGTAAAATTCCATGTGTGCGTCATAGCTTAGCTAAGCTACACAACATCTTTTGTTTTACATTAAAACAATCAGGTACTAAATCTATGACGCTAAAACAGAAAGAAATTATAAATAAAAATATGCTAGTGATTGGATTATTGACAATATTTATTGATAGTTATAAACAGTTGTCTTCAAACATTTTCGCGAACAATAATTACTGTTATTTACAGTTTTTCACAGAAAAAGTTGATAAAAATACACACAACAATGACATTCATTCTTTGACACAAATTTATTGTCATTTATCGTATAAGACGATATCAAATGTCAAGTTCAACATTTTTATATCTTCTAAAATATGAAATCGTATATAAACATTTTGTTATATGAACCTTTAGTATCCATTTGATGCCTCTAAGTGTTTATAGGGTGATTACGTACTTTGCATAGAGTTCTTTTTCACACTATATATATTTGTTGTCAGAAATTCAATTAAGAAAAATCGTAAGAACCTGAAACTCATTCTGTGACATAATGTAATTGTCATTTATCGTAAAAAACGATATGAAATGTCAATTGATGTCAAGTTCTACATTTTTTTAATCCTCTTAAATGGTCGGAGTTCATAAATAATTTTATTGTAATTTGGACAGTCAGTATCATTCCATTCTCGTAAAGGTTATCCTCCAATATCCCATGGCCCTATTTGTTCTATCGATAGAGCATATAAGTAGCTGACTCAGTCAAAATTTCTTATCACACACTATCTGCAGTGGAATTTTCGGCACAACCTTAACTGATTAAATGCCTGAATTTAAATGCCATTGAATTTTAAAGTTTCTCGAGAGCAATAAAGCCCTGAGATATATCTGCTACCCAACAATTTCTCATAGACTTGACTAACATGTCTCGGCTCCTCGCAATGTTTTTGTTATGTCCACTCAAAAGTGTTAGTTATCCTATATATATGGTGGCAGAAATTCGCAAATAAATCGTTTGTTAACTGCACATTCGGTGTCATCCCATTTAAAGTATCTATGCGCTGCATACATTTGCACGCAGTTAGTACCAGTATCGACATATGGTTCATTATTATGCCAATCGGTGAACGATGAAAATGGGCAAAGTGGCGAAATCCATTCAAAACTGAATTCAGTTGTCAAGTCATGTGATCCAAGCCACATCTCGTTCCAACCTGTTACAAAAGTAAACGACAGCTATCATAACAATTTAGCAATAATTCATTTGAAAGTTATTAGAACATGATACAAGAAAAATATCGTTACAAAATGCTATCAATATTTGCGTAAAGGCACGTGCACGCAAAGCAGGAGAAACATATCACAAATCATGGTTGCTATTTATTTTATCCCAATCACACTTGAAGAAAAAAGCACGTAATTTGAATGTTTGAATTTCAAGATAGATATTTGAAAATAATATATATTTCAGAGAACTAATTGCGGGGTACTCCCGATCCATATGGATGTCACAATGGGCTTGGAGCTGAATTAAAGCTTCTTTAATATTCATACCTCTGCTTTTCAACATACAGCCTTAGAAATATGGAGTTATTTTGATCAAAGGTCTATATATTGATAAGTACAAAAAACAATAATGTTTTAACATTTACATTGCATTACGGAATTAAGCATGGCTTTGAACATACACATTGCATTTAACGAAAACAGCCCATCAAATATTTAAACGACATAGACTAATTTATCAGAAAAATAAGTTTTCCAATAAAAACCCGTTAAACACCTGTTGATGCCATGAGGTCTTTCATCATATTGTTCGTCTCAGCGTCGCAAATTATGACTAGACTTCCATCCTCATTTTCGCAGTGGTTCCTCGCCGAATGCCATGAACGCAGTAGATTATATGTTTTGTAGCATCGGCCATTTAGTAGGGTGGTGCATCCGGATGCAAATTCTAAAACAAACATCATACAGCTTTTTTCAAGACCTATAGATATCTACATTAATTACTCGAAGGGAAATAAGCTAACCACCATGCACAAAGTGGTGAACGACATATATGTTTGTTTTGGTCCATGTTTAGAGGGCCCTAGTGACATCTTGGAAAGGAACAATACCCGACCCGGGACTTTCAAGGCCTGTTCCCACGGGGAGCGGCAATGCGCGGCAAGCGGCAACATACTTATACGTTCTTTGTGGGAGTAGTGACAGGAGCCGCTTGCTGAGCCTTATCGCTCTCCATGTGAAAAGGCCCTAAGTCAATAAAAAAATGAAATTGTTTTAAAAAGTATATGGTTTTATGCAAAACCGGGATAACTTTGGACAGGACAGTATCACCCAACAATACACACTAGTAACATAGGGAAAAGGTATAATGCACGTAATCACTTCCGTTAATCAACATTTCATCCAAGTAGAACGTTTGGCTACATGATACGTATGATTGATATGCACTCGGCTCATTCTTGCATGTCAAATAAGGAATTGATCGATGTCTTATTAATTAAACATGTTTGTTAAAATAAAAAAGGAGGGCAAATGTCATAAACAATATTTATAAGAAGTTGTTACCACTTAATGGAACTATATGTCACAATGGGCTGGGGCTGAAAGCTTTTTCTTTAATATTTCAGACCTCTGCATTTCAATAAATTTGATCTATATAAATCAGTTTTTTTATTAATCGGTTGATAAAAATTTTTGTTGATTATTATCCGTTTGGGAGCAAATCACAAGGACTAATTCTTCATCGTCAATTTGCGTCACTAATAAAAATAATCAAAGTGCAATTTGATTGAGTGCAATATCAATAACAATAACATCATGAATAAAACAATTATTATGCTTTGTAATATAACCTTGTTTTGAATCCTCGCAATTGCATAAAAATGTTAACTTTAACTATCAATATACACATTCGATGGATTCTCCATAATTTATGGTTTCATCATATTTCTAATGGCTTCTTAAAGCATATAATGTAGCATTAACAACAGTGAACTCTGAATAATTAAAACAGTTCTGAACATTTTTTTAAGCGACACAAGTTATATTCCTTATCATAATAAAGTTGTTTACCGAAATATTCACCCTCCTGATCACCCCACTTTCCATGATTTTAAAATTTTGCTAAAGCCTTTGTCATTCTTGTATTCAATACCCAGGAAATATATCATATTATACATACATACATGAAGATCTTTGTATCAATTGTTTGGACAAAATCATGTTTGAGTTGGGTGATGGTTGTACGTTTTATGTTAGTATTTATTCTCACGACATCCTGAACCTTTCCAACATTTACCATCTATTCAATCGAATATTATAACTAGAATCTATAGTATAGTTATGAAGCAATTGGCCACCACAATGTTTCCATTACATATACATTTTTGAAAAAAAGCTGAACATATTGTTTTATTGCAAATACAAATTTATAAGAGACAATATAAAATCCTATATTACATTATCCATTCAGGCAATGCAAGCTTAACTAAACAAGTTTATCATTTTCTAAATATTTTGTTCTAATAGTTTTTAAAATGTTAATACCTATATCAGTATCATTTTAACCCGTCCTATTATCTAGTCGCGAGTGTCTTAAATAATGTATTAAAAATATCAAAATATATCAACAGTATAAATCACATCATGGAAATTAAAGTGATTACATAAAATGAATTATTCTCATAGCCACCTGTATTATTTACCGTTTCCTTTTATTGACTCTTTTAAGGAATTAAGCGATTGCTCCTTTTGAGTTTAAATATATAGTTTTTATTACATACTTGTAAATACTTTCAAATAATCAAATAAAAAATCAAAACTTTATTTTGAAGACATTAAAAAATTAAAAGGCACCCCACGACATAATTTTAAAAATATTTGTAAACTCAAATTTCAACAACATCATAATTAGGAAGAACAACAAACTAAAAGTTTTTGAACATTTAAATTTGGTAAATATGCGTTCCTTTCTTCCAAGTCAGCTGAGCCTTTTTTCTAGCCTTGGAACAGAAAAGGAACACCTTTTGAGAAATCGAAATGTTTAATATCACCAAATTACGAATAATGTCTTGCAAATAACAATTTATTAGACAACAACAATCGTGTTTAATCAATTTCGAAAAAGTAATTCTCACATATTATTGTGCAAATAAAGAAATTGTCAGAAAATGTGTTCCTTGAACAAGTGCTCAAATTTCCATACTAGAATTAATTGTCTATAAATTTCCAATTCAGCTGGAATTTGGTCGGTAATACGCCTATTTTGGGGAGCAGCTCGAGAGAGAATATTCATGATTGCTTGTCACATCGTTGGGCACGATTTTTTCGCAAGTGGCGATTTTTTTCGTGAGGCGCGCTCATGGAAACAATGCAAATGTAAAGCCGCGTTCTCTCGAAACAGGCCGAAAAGGGGGTTTGTTATACTTTTATACATGTATCACTTTACTTTTAATGCACGTTATTCGTATGTTTGAATTATGTGCCTTAAATTTCAAGTGAGAGTGGTATAAAATGCATAACAAACCAACTTTGCACCTTTTCTCTCCGTTTCGAATGAACACAGCTTAAGAAGAATAGCTTAATATTGAAGTCACAAGATAGCTACATATAGTTGATGTGGTCACTAATAGCTCGGAAGTAGCTTGAATCAATTTTGTATACTCGGAGTCTTGATATATTGATGAAAATTGATATAATGAGGGAATTTCTTACGCAGGAAATTTCTTACGTATGGTGCGAAATCAGTTTAAAATCAAGCAAACTGAATTCTCGTAATTTCTTTTTATTCTTTGTTTATATCTTCGTTTATATCGATTCCGCAGCTTGTGTTAAACCTTTCGCTAGCCGAAAATTTGACACAATGATAGAGAAATATTTGTGTTTTTTTTTGCATTCTGTTTACCTACCTTCAAATCGCTCAAGTTCATTGACAACCAACCACAAATCCTCCGTTTCAATTATGACATCACCGGGCTCACTGGAAAGGGTACAAATTGATGCAGTGATACTAGAACGTATCCCGACGCAATCCGGACTGTGTAGACATTCGCCTGTACCAGATAAAGCAGTGAACCATATTTTTATGATAATTAAATATACCATTTGGTTACTTGGAAAAACCATTAAATATAAAAAAATGTCTTTCAATTGTACAAGCTTATAAAAGCAGACACGTGCTATAAATCAAAGCGTATTTTTATTTTGAAATGGAAAAATATTCATCTTTGTAGAGTAATTTGAAATTATATATAAACAAAACATTATACATGCTATGTACGTGATTTGCTTGTTGTAAACTGAACTCTTGTATAAACAATGTATCTATACACTTAATGTTGAATAATGTTGAAAAAGAAATAAAAAAAAAACAAACAAAAAAAAGATTGACATTTGCCTGTTACGAATTCCCACTCGTCGTTTCTCTGGTGACACTGAACGAATCGCAAAAAGTCATTAAGAACGGTTGATTGTATATCAGTGACTTCCTCAGTTCACGCCATGGTCCACTGCATTCAGATGTGTTACCATAGATTATTCCAAATGAAAGAAAAGACATCGTTTGCAATGAGTTTAAAATCATTTTAGTAATTTAGCCGTAATGTTTTTTAGAATCAATTTAATTAGCTGTTCCGCGTGAATCTGAGTAGGTCCCGTAACGACTGAATACGTTAGCTTGTGTGACTTTGCTTTTATAACAAATCTATGATTTGCAATTCATTTTCTCTCTCTTGATGCATTAATCATATGTATCGTAAGGATAAATAAATAGGAGCACCTCACAGGACATCAAAAAGATGTGTTTCTATTCAACATTATCTGCAAACCTAATATCAATGTTTCATAACAAGAAAGACTAATATAATAAACTCAGTTATAACGCCCAGTTTCTATTACAATTTTTACTTTTTGAAACATTTTTTTTCCATTAGAATTCCATGCAAACTTATGAATGCAAATTATAAATAAGAACGATGAGCATATACAATCATGCACGATATATTTTCATGAAGTGTGTTCACTTAATGCTCTTGCTAGCTAAAGGGGGAAATTAAGAGTTATCATCTCCAGAAAGAGTTCTGGTAATAAATAATTTCTCAAATAAACAAACTATTGGGTATCGATAGGTTACAGTTATGTAGATATATTCTCGATCAAATAATCAAGTAATCAAGAGCATTAACAATGTAAAAGGGGTTGCGCCACCTTCACGATATAAACAAACACCACGTGATTCCCGCATGTTTGCGACGGTGGCACCCCCATCTTATGTATAAAGTGCATATGTTTAAACAAGCAAAATGGAAAAAGTTTTTTGCTTCGTTGTTCGTTTAAACATAAAATATAAAACGGGTATTGTTTTTGCTTTTTTACCAATAAATTGTAATTAAAAATGTTTTTCATACCAAGTACTATGTCGAAAAAATCGAATGAACCTATAGGAAAAAAAACTATCGATTACTTGTTATTCTGATTTCAACCAGAAAATGAACGGAGCTATTTTGTTTACTATTTGTACCTGATTTATCTTAAACATTCACTTATTCATGAATATTATATCAGATAAGATATATCTTTACAATTTACCTCTAGGAAGAAAATACCCGTTCTTTTTCTTCGGATTTCACCCGGAAAAAGAACATCTACGAATGGGCCAGGACTGTCGAGGTCGACCACTCCCCGCAAGCCGTGCAATTAAGTCAACACCTGGGAATGGTTTTCGTCAATTATGGTAAGCTATGTTTTAATGTGTATGTTTTATGGAGTAAGTTCTATTTAAGTCATCTAGCAATTTCTGTAAATAATAGCAATGTGATGAATGCTACTGGATATGTTATTTTATTGCTTTAATAAAGATTCTGAATGTCTGCAAAGTTGTTCAGCAAGATATTTCCTATTCAAATCGCTCTTATATAACCACCCAAATAGCGAACTTGTTCCTTCAAATGTGCGCCAATGAAATAGATACTAAATGCTGCTCAAATAAGTAACTGATATTTTCTAGACATAAAGAATAACGTTTCTAAGTAAAGCGGCTAAGAAATTGAATGTATCACCGCAAAAAGCGGCCGTGTTCGCGCAAAACAGGCAAATATTTGCTCAAAACCGGTTTGTTATTTTCATACCATGTTATTGTACATAATTCAAACTAATGCGCTGTATATTCTAAGTGATATTGGTATAAAGTTTATAACAAACCAATTTCACGCGGATTTGTGCCTGTTTTGCATGAACACGTCTTTAAAGTATCCTTCATTTATTTTCAGCAAGAATGAGTTACTATTCTTTATTGACTGAAGAGACGGAGCACGAAAGAGCTGAGCTTTAACTACCATACTACTCACCTCTTATTTTTTTCAAAAACTATCTTGCGGAAAAATGCGTAATATATTCATTCATTTTTCAGCAGGAATGAGTGAACATTCATTCCCAACTGAGGAGGCTGAGATGAAAGAAATGAGATTCAACTATCACACCAGCAACGTCCTCATTAGCTTCAAAATGGAAAGTTTTGTCCTACTCAGAATAAAATATAACTGGTTCATTTATTTTGCAGCAAGAATGAGTACTCAGCAACTCAAATACTCATGTCATTTATTGTCTTAATTGGTCACGCACAAATGCGTAATAGTTTTATTCACTTCACAGCAAGAATGAGTAACCATTCGTTCCCGACTGAATAGGCTGAGTGGAAAGAGCTGAGCTTCAACTATCACACTACTCACGTCTTCCTTCCTCTTGAAATAGATCTTGCAGAAAAGTGTAACTGTGAACCTTTATTTTTTTCAGCAAGAATGAGTAACCATTCGTTCCCGACTGAAGAGGCAGAACGCAAGGAACTGAGTTTCAACTATCACACTACTCACGTCTTCATTCCTTTCGAAATGGATCTGTATATGTTCAAAGAAGAGGATGACAGCATTTCCGGTACAATCACCAAAGGTATGTGTTAAGGGCGAATGGCGGTCAAAATAAGAGCCAGGGCATAAAGTGCCCAGACATAAAAACGTGTTATTAGCATAGTTACGAAACATTTAACAGTAATTCTGGTGTAAATTACCAAAGGTAAATGTTACGGACACCTCACATTTTTAACAGTTTACCTTAAACATTGTCACAACTAACATCAAAAATTACCAAAGGTGAGATAAAGGAAATCCAACTGCAAAAGTTTCACCGTGGCTATAGGCCGAGGTTACACAGAACTTTTAAAAAAGTTAGCAGTTATAAAAGTGAGCTTTTTTAGTGGTTACACTGACGCAAAAAGAAGTGAAAAGGCTTAAAAATCGAGGTTTTCTCTCGTTTCCCTCCAATATTTCAAAAAGAGTTAAGTGAAATGCATCGTGTCAAACAAACTCAAATGAAGTTCATTATTGTAAAGTTGGCGTTTTAAAAAGTCACTTTTTCCCCGCTAGCAGTTTTTCCCGCTAGCTTTTTCCTCTGTCTTATAGCAAGATTGTCGTGACAAAACGCAGTGTAACCACTTTTGACTAAAAAAGCTTGCGTGAAAAAAAGTTGATGCTTTGTTTGACACGAGTTTTTATAAAGAAAAAAGAGGACTAATAGAGGACAAAATAGAGGACTAATCCCCGACGTGAAAAACCGTTTGCTCTGTGTAACCGCGGCCTTAGTCTTTTTTTCCATTTTCACCATTTGTTATGTGTATTCATTACATTTATATTTAAGAACCATTTTGAAGATTTGATTTGTTTCTTTACAAATTGTAACCTTATCATTTGATTTAATTTTCAAATACGACTGAAGCCTGACCGTTGTGATACTGATGTTCACTCATTAAAGTTATTCATTTTTAACCCAGCTTTCGTGAAACGAAAACTGGGTTTGTGAGATCGGTTGGTGTCGTCCGCCGTTAGTTAGTTAATTAGTTAGTTAGTTGTATACTTAACCTTTTCATGGAAACCTATCTCCTCCCACATTACTGGTCGTAGAGATTTCAAACTTTAACCCAAGCTCCTACATGGTGCCCTCATATCGGCTTGTGCATTATAGGACGATTGACTCTCTTGGCTCGCCATGGTGAACTCATTTCCGCCCAATTATTTACTT
>LQRL01136360.1:49092-62249 GCA_001703475.1 Hydroides elegans | reverse complement strand
CAGGGAGAGGGGGTGTAGTTGGCCGGGGGTGTAGTTTGCCTATATTCGGGAGCACTGTATGTGTTACAATGGGTTGGGAGCAGTCCTCTCGTTATTTTTAGAGCAACCCTAAAACTTGTTCCGGAGGAAATCACTAGAAACAAGCATTCACAATAATTCTGCGTCGTTAATAAAATTAATCAAAGAACAATTTCAGTGAATGCAATATGGATGACAATAACATCATGAAACAAAAAGACTAAGCTTTGTAGTATAAACTTTTTTCAATCAGCTTGATTTCCTTAAACAAGTTTCAGCCATACATTATTACATAATTAATGTCATAATCATATTGCTAGTGGATTCTAAAACACAGAGACTAATGTTAAATAAACAAACGTGAACTCTGAATAATTAAAATAGTTCTATACATTGGGTTTGAAGAGTAACTTATGTGCTTTATCATAATCAAAACACATTGCATCTAAAATTAGCAAGGGTCAACCTACTCAAAACAATACTATATTTTCTAATAACTATTCCCTAGAACTGAAAATCACTTTTCAAGACATTTTTTTATTTAGAAATGTTTATACGTCCCTCAAGGTTTAGATATATGTTAACACACACACATTTGCATATTCCCAATCAAAACCTATATACGTATATTCTATTATGATTCAGAACGAGAAATGTGTAAAATAAGCTTTTTGGGTCAATTCGCAATATGTGGTTTCGGCGTAGCCAAAAAATGGAAGATATTTGATGCCGTTATCGTATGTCATATGCAATACTTAATACAAAGTATCGACGACAAAATCATATCATTTAACAATGCAAAACTCAGCTAATATCAGCTCAAATATTGTTCCTTCCATTGCCAGTTTCGGGCATGATCATGTAACTTAATGCGGCACAGCTTTTATCATGGTAATTGTTCAAGTCAAAATCATTTGAAAGGCTTTGAAATTAGCTCAACATCACGTATCGTAAGTATTGCATTCCTGGAATACTTATGTTAAGTCATAGTCACGTCCATAGTCACGTGACCGAATTTGACATAGATAAAAGATATGTAAAACCTAATGGAAACGACCATAATAACATGGCGTGTGTTGAGGGGGGTAGTTTAGGTTCAACCGAGGGTGGGAGTGGGGTCTAGGTATGCCCTAGTGAGGGGACATTTCTTTCAGGTTCCCCAATCCATGCTAGATAGCTTTATGCTCAATTTCATCTCACTTTTCATGCTGAAGCGGTGACACTTTACGAAAATAAAAACAAAAATTGGAATTGATAATGTCATATTGAGATTATTTAAAGATAATAAAACTCTTTAACACTTGGGGTATAATATATATCATATATGCGTTTTTTTTCTATTTTCGCATTGGTAATAATTGTCGCAAGTAGCGATTATTTTTGCGAGGGGCGATTAGTGTTAAACAATGCAAGCAGGGTAAAATTCATGGTAAAATGTTGAAATAACAAATCTTGTTCATGCAATCAGTGAATCGGTCGGAAACGCTTGTTGCGACTTTATATAATCGAGGCCTAGGGATTTATATATTTCATGCATAAAATGTCCATATTGATTCTATGCTGTGGCAAGGAAAATTTCAAAAATAGGTTAAAAATAAGGTAAAATGAATATGCTGACGTTACTATATTTCATGCCGGTGTTACGTGGGAATTTACCTCAGTGGGAAATTAGCTCAGTTCGCTATATTTTCTTTATAAGGGGTTGGTGCTCATTACATTGAGTGTGAGGCGAATTCCCATGGTCTGATATCGAGAAATTTTACGAGAATTTATTTGCACAGTGGATTAGGGGCGAGGACATATATTTACATTTCGGATCAATTTGTTGTAAGAAAAAGCCTTATAAGTTTACAACAGTTAATTTTGTCAGCTCATATTCAGATGAACTATTTCCCATAAAATCACATATTTCAATGCTTATTTCAGAAATTTATACACTTTTTATTCCCTTTAAATTCATCATGTATTCGATATTGGTAATTTAGTCTTTGATATTTATCTAAAGAACGTCGTTTGTCTTTGATGTTTTTTCATGAAATCTAACCATCACTGAATTACCAGTTAAAAGTGAAATATTGGTATTTGGTTTCTAATTTTAAAGCATGGATGCTCACTTTGATTAGCATTCATCGAATATCAGACATAATACATTAGTAATAAAAGGCAAATATTTCCTTTCAGCTATATTTTTCAAAGGTCCCCATGTTCCCACAGTAATTGCAATTACTGTTCACGAGTGCGTATTTTTTTTTAAATTACAATGAAGTATACACTATATATTGATCTTTATAAGCATATCATAAAGTCATATGATAGACTTTGTGTTTAAATCGGCTCATAAATAAACATAGTCATAACACGACAAGAAGATGGGGTCTATATATGTCATTTATTATATCTGAGAAATTAATCAATGAAATCATCAACATGAAATATTTATATTTTTCATAGTAAATCTTCCACAAAATCATTGAGAACCGCTTGTTTTTTTATACTTAAATTCATATGACATAGACAAATTCACAAGACAAATCAATAAATCTAATCCCTTTGTAATACAGACATCGACTGATACTGAGGTTTTTTACCATGCGAGTCATTTCTCAATTCCCCAGTGCATGGGAAAATACCTCGAGGTAAATTCCCACGTTGAGGTTTTTCCCACCCAACACCGGATTTACAGCTGGCGTCAACAATTCTGCTGACCGCACCGCAACATAACTTCAATAGAAAAATATCATTTTTATTATATTATGCAGGAAATACGTGTATATACACGTACATAGCCTGGGCCTTTACTGCGGAAACTCGCAAATCAAGACACAAATATACGGGACATATTCAATTTTTGACATATTGTTAACCTACCTTCAAATTGCTCAAGTTCGTTGATAACCAACCACAAATCACCCGTTTCAATTATGGCATTACTGGGTTCACTGGCCAGCGTACAAATTGATGCAGGTATGCTAGAACGTACCCCAACACAATCCAGACGCTGTAGACATTCGCCTGTCAGGAATTCCCACTCGTCGTTTCTCTGGTGACAATGAACAAATCGCAAAAAATGATCAAGAATAGTTGATTGTATATCAGTGACTCTTTTCAGTTCTCGCCATGGTTCAATGTATTCTGATGTGTTACCATAGATTATTCCAAATGAAATAAAACACATCACTTGCAATAAATTTAGCTTCATGTTGATGATTTTTTATTATATTGTTTTAGTAGTTCTGTATTAATCCGAGCAGGCTCCATAATAAATTAGATGATGTGCCTTGGTTTTTATAGTAAAGCTATGAGTTGTGATCCGTTTTCTTTTTCTCTCTCTCTCTCTCTCTCTTGATGCATTAATTATATGTATTCTAATGACAAATAAATGGGAGCACCTCACAGGACCTCTAAAAGATGTATTCCCATTCAAAGTTATCTGTGAACTATAAATCACTGTTTCATAACATTTATAGACACAATTATATTGGCATATTGCAAATACAAATTTTAAAGAGAAAATTTAAAATCCAATGTGAAATCATCAATTAGGCAATGCAAGCTAAACTAAAAAAGCAATGAGCATAAACCAGGGATACGACATTTATTTTCGCGAATTATTTTCACTCAATACTTCTGCTAGCTAAAGGGGAAAATAAAGAGTAATTATCTCGTCAAAGAGAGCAGATCTGATAGTGATTCATTTCTTTAAAATTTTGTTTTTATATCTATTCGTTACCTTTCTGTAGATATACACCAAATGAAATCCAAAATTAATTCTATGTGAAAAAGAACAAGCAGACGCCCCATTTTAAAACTTGATTTATCTGTTAAATTTGTAAATTAGAAAAAAAACGCCTTAGTTACAACAAGCTCTATACAAACACATGTTATGTCATCTTTATTACAATGTTAAAGGTATAGCGTGTAAGGACCCATTGTTTTCTTTTAATCCACATAGAAAAAACTGAATATCATTTTTGCTAGTTATACCTGATTCATCTAAGACATTTGCTTACTCACAAATACTATATTAACTATTATATGTTTTATTTCATTAAGACCCTATAAAAGGAAATTTGCGTTTTCTTTTGTATGGCACCAGGAAAAGAGTGGAAACAGGTTTTGTTAGACAATATGTACATGATCTACATACATGTATATTCCTAAACACGACACGTTTACGTATCTACTGCAGTAAACATACAAGTAATATCAATTTTTGTTTTTCTAAACCTATAGGCTTTAGGAAAAAGGTTCTCGTTATTTTTCTTCGGATTCCAACCAAATTAATAACTAATTATTTTTGTTACTTGTACTTGATTAATCTAAAGCATTCCTTTATTTACAAATTATATTTTGTACATTATATTTGATAAATTATTTATGCCTAGAGAAAGAAACTACCCGTTTTTTTCTTCGGATTCCACTCGGAAGAGAGTCGAACCATCTACTAAACTCGTTAAATTCTCGAAACAATCGTTTCTAAATGTAAAAATGGTTATAAATGCTTGCATTATTGTTATGGATGTTCTTTATCATTTTAAAGAAAAATAAAAAGTATCAACTGTCACCTCTTAAATACACCTTAACTGTGATCTGTCATAGACAATAAACAACGTAACGTTATTCTTCATATATCAGTTTGATCTTCTTACTTTTAATTTTAATGCACAATACACTCTTTATCGTGATACATTATATTTTGATATAATTAAGAACAAAATATTGTTTTTTAAAAAGTTTTTTTTTTTTAAAGTTTTGTTTAAAAAAAGCAAGAAATTAATATAAAAGAAGGAAATAATCATTTGGATTGAAAGAATTAAAAACAATAGTAAACTTTATTAAAATGAATAAAGGCATACTTAGAGAAAACATATACTTAATTTATGTTGTTATTATCCAGAAACCTTTACATCATTTCATATATATTATATGCACTCATTTTGTCAAACTGCTGTCAAATTATAGTTCTTCTAATTATGAAAACAAAAACATGAATTTATTACATGTTGGAAATCACGATATAAAGAAAATTATGGAGAGTGTACTGGGTGCAATACAATCCTGTATCGGCACTCTCGCAAAAATGCGTAGGAATACGTAATTACAAAAACAGAAGAAATTGAGTCGAATCGGTAGATAAATTCATCATATTATTTTTCTTAATGTTTCGTTAAATACATATGCTTTTGGAATTGGTCACTGTGGACTAATGATAACGAATTTAATTGAAAAATTAGAAACATATTTGACATAAACAGAAACCGATTTACTCTCTTCGTGTACAAGAAAATAGTTCAAATAACAATCGATGAAATCACTCTAAAATGGTGTGTAAATTGGTGTTGATGACATGTAATAAACAAAATACAATATTCAAAAGCCTAACATGTGATGTATTTGCAAGTTACTGAGGAATCGCTCCTCTTCATTTTCAACTAGATGAAGAATTTATATTCGTGTGCCGATAAATTAAAACATTGCATAGTATATTCACTTTCTCTTAACGTAAGCCGATGATTCAATACGTGTTTTGTATAATCTAACATAAAACTTGTCTTATCTCAAGTATTATTATATGATTAAATACGTAGTAATTAACGATGTGTCGATTGAAGGGCTGAGAACATAAACATGATTAGTGCGAAATCGTAGTTTTGAGAAAAGCGGCTTTGAAAGTTTCAGATTTTTGTACCGAATCTTCAACATGCTTAATGCAAAAGAAATATTTATGCACGTATGCCCTTAATACTCATAAGTATGTTAGTTCATATATCAAGTATATTGACTGTTTTGTCAACTCAAAAACATGATTTTTCCACTAAGCATGTTTATGCTCTGGACCCTCAAATTATTACTCGACGTCGCGAACTCTTCATGTCAACCTGGCTGTGAAATCAAAGAAAAAAAGGCTACTATAACTTACAATACTTAAAAGTCAAGATTATTACAGATTTTGACTTTTGGTTTTAAGGGGGGGGGGTCCTCTTACCGATTTAGAAACGAGGAAGTACATGCCAATCCCGATTCATAATAATTATGACATGATATATTAATAAAGATGATTCATAAATGATACTTGATGCATGAACTAGTTTTCAAGAGTGGGTTGAAATATACCCGTTGGCCTCCGAGAATGTATAAAAGTGTCAAATGTTTTCTGTCATGAACAGTGTTTTAAGAATTGCAAAAGGCTTCATCATGGATTTTATTTCTATTGATAAGCTTTTGATTCTGGTAAGTCAAGTAATATAAGTTGGATTGTGTAATTGACCATGCTTGGTTGACGAAAAAAAAGTGTTATTTCTAAATATTTGAGAAGATGTTTTTTGCTTCAAAAATAATTAAATGTCATGGAAGATATTTTGTCTTACCAGTTCCTTTTTGTTTTGCTAAAGCACATTAAACGGTCCGCGAATTCAAGGAATATAACAATCTTCAAAATTATTCAAGAAATTGATAATTCATTTTCGAGGCCAGGTTTTTGTTAACATACATAAAGCGTAAATGAAGCTTTAATTTTGTTGTGAATAGACGGCGATATTTCACGTTCATAGTGCTCAAACACATCCGAAACATGATAAAACAGGTAACAATAAAATCGTATCTCCTGCTGAACAGCCAGTGAATTTACAAATTGGCTTGAAAAGCGAACTTGATGCATTGAAAAACGGTAAGTAGAGTCTACATGTATTGGTCAGTTAAAAAATTGATGCGCTTAATTGTTCTGATCTAGGCTCAGTTGAACTCAGTTGACAAAAGGGCCCCTACATTAAATATTGTCAAGACTATTCATGTATATCAACTATCATTCTATATTTTGTTTTCAAATAACTAACTTAATAACACAGTTAAAACAATTTCATAAGGCCGCGGTAACACAGCTAGCTGTTTTTCACGTCGGGGATTAGCCCTCTCTATTTCATTTTTTTAAAAAAGAACTTGTGTCAAGCAAAGCAACAGCTGTTTTCACGCGAGCTTTTTTCAGTCAAAAGTCGTTACATTGCGTTTTGTTTTCACTACAATCTTGCTTTAACACAAAGTAAAAATCCAGCGGAAAAAAAGCGAATTTACAATAATGAACTTCATTTGAGTTAGTTTGACACCAGTCATTTCACTAAACTCCTTTTGAAATACTGGAGGGAAACGGGAGAAAACCTCGATTGTTAAGCCTTTTCGCTTCTTTGACTCAAGTGTTACCACTAAAAAAACGCGCGTAAATAACTGCTAGCTTTTTAAAAAGCTCTATGTAACCTCGGCCTTAGATATTCATGATGCATAAGAAATCAGCAAACGTATAATCTAAACAAAAAAACTATCAATATTTCTGTTTTATAGAGCTTGAAACTCACAGGAGTTACATCGCAACTATGGAACAGAGTAAGACTACTTTGTTCTTTTAAAAGGTTTATATAGAATTGAGTAAGAATATTTCTAAAGAGAGTCATCAATGTTTAGACATAGAAGAAGAGCACTTCACGAGCTGTTTCCCCAAAAAGGTGTTCCCCACAAAATTCCAGCTGGCTTGGAAATTTCGAGGAAATTCATTCTAGCTTGGAGATTTTAGCAGATTGAGGAACACCTTTTTTGATCATTTGTTCATTTTCGTAATAAATAATGATAATAGTTATCTCAAAATTAATCAAAACTGCATGCAATTGTATAATAAACTGTTATTTACAATATATGATAGGTAATTTAGTTATATTCAACATTTCAATTTTCGAAAAAAAAGGTGTTCCTTTTCTGTTCCAAGCTGGCTAGAAAGGAAAAACAGCCCAGCTGGCTTGGAAAAAAGAAACACCTTTTTGCAAAATGTTTATGTTCAGAAACCATTATCTTGTTGTTATTCATACTTATAATGTTGTTTTAAGGCGATATAACAACTTTTTGAAAAATGTGTCGTAGGGTGCCCTTCATAGAATACCAAACCAATCTTTTCTTTTGATCAGTAGTTAAGTACAGATAGCTCTTGCTCCTGAACATTTGACCGCCAAAATACATGTACGTTAAAGTTTTAGCAGTAAATAAATGTATATTGAATATTTAGTGCACTCAAAATAGCTAGATATGGAGCAAAATGTATGTTATGTTTAAGAAACAGGGGTTTTGCATTGTTTTACATATTCATTTATGATTATCTGGTATAAATTTTAATAATAAATACGTCTAATTTTCATTCATGATTTTCATATTGTGTTCAATCTTCAGATTATGACTATCGTTTGAAAAAGATGGAACGTCTTGGCTATAAAAATGAACAAATGCAGTCCGACCTAGGTAAATACATTATTGAATAACCGATGCATCCAAACTAAAATAAATATTGTATTGAGCCAAATGTTAAGAATAAAACATTGTTGGTTGTGCATATCGATTATATATTTCCGCACTTAATTAGTTAAATTCGTAATTGTATTTGCAGATTTTTCTTTGACGAATCTTTTTACCTATGGTTGCGTAAACGATACTCTGTCGCTTTCTTGTACCGGAAGTAAAGTGATTATTCTTCGTGACGCTAACTACGGACAATACGAAGGAATATGCGATGATTGCTGTTTACCGCAAACTAGTGACTGTTCAAAAGACGTAGAAAGTAGCTCACCCGCTGTCTGGTTAGCTATGACTCGTCTCTGTAATAATGAGACATCTTGTTCTTTTGAGTTTTCTGGCGCAACGATAGGACACTGTCAAATACCTTATCAGGCTGACTATATGTCAGTATTCTATTCATGTTTTCCAGGTATGAACGTGTCATTTAAGGACATAACATTTCTGGCTTAATGAGTTCAACTGCTCGACTATTATATTTTAAAGCAAATCTAGTACCATTCACGATGAGCTCTTGGGGCGCGTTCACGCAAAAATATATCCTTAACTTTTGCATGAACAGAGGGGATAAATTGCTATGTTTTTATACAAATGTGGCTTTCAAAAATATCGGGTTCGTGCTTTTTCTGAGCTTTTTCATTTGCGTGAACGCGGCCCTGTGTTTTCCATTGAGATTAATTTCATTTGTTTATACAAATCATATAAATGGCCCTACATATCAATAAAGTCCTCGTCCCATTAAGTGTCGCTGCCACAGTCGCGTTTGTATTTTGTTTGGTTTTGCGTTTTGAATCCGATTTAGGGTCTGTTTACATGGGTAGCGACACGGCTCGGCAAACGGCAATATACTTAGGATCATATAAAGAACATATAAGTATAAAGAACATATAAGTATATTTATAGCTTGCCGCGCCTTGTCGCTTAGCGTGTGAATAAGCCCTTAGATAAACTGAATTCACTGAAAAAAACCTTTAAATTTACAATGTTTCATCCCCCTTCATAGATATATGCTGAACATATTTTTGACATGCACTTTGTTCTTTTTTGGCTTTTTTGTGTGTGTTTTTAGATGTCGAACCTGCAGTCGGATTTACAGCTCATGAGTACATAGATAGATCATATTCGTATGGCGACACGATTTTATTTGGTTGGATGATCACAAACCAAGGTTTTTTTTCTTTCTTTTTTTTTCTTAGATTTATTTCTTTTTCAAACTTAAATGTAAACATACATAGCTTATATAAGAGTACCATTTATAGCAAGCAAATTACATAAATAACATACATTACGTTTTGTTTACATAATAAAAATACATGTAGTAACAACATATTGCTTTTAGAATGGTTATTTCAAATCCCTGTACAGAGATTTTTTCATTAAAAAAAACGCTTTGATTGATAAAAATGAAGGTGGATTCTACAATGCCACCACGTCTACGTTTCGTTGCGACAATACTGGAATCTATGTCTTCTCTGTGAGTATACGAGCCGGGGAAAATAACGGAATGACCGCTCATATTATGCAAGATGACAAGTCCTTGACAACAGCTATTGCCCATAGCAACGGGGAGCAGGGATCTGCTATGGCAGTTACCTTGTGTGAAAGTGGACAGAAGGCATGTATACCGAGCGTCAAAAAATGCTTATGTTATTTTAGAAAATGTCTCAGTTTTAGATAGATATAGAGTAGATATATATTATTTTGAAACGAAATGAATATGAAAGTAAATTCGAGCCCGATAGTTTACCTTAATTTTTTCATGTCTAACTTAATTGGAGAAAATTTCAAAAGTAATATAAGCAATTTTTGACGCTCAGTATAGTTTATGCTTTTAAAAATATGTTTTTTAAAATATATTCTTAAGAATAATTCTATGATTGAAATGTTATTATTGCTCTGGTAAAATAGTTAACGGTTTAACCCAATACTATAGTTTTTTTAGTCGTATGCTCATAAACCATGTAATTAGAAAAAAACACCGAAAATCTCTCAAATGTGATTTTCATGGCCTTCTAAGCAGTATCTACTTGTATATTATATCTGTTATTGATATTTTAGCTTGTTTATTAAAAAAACATTATTCTTGATATTTAAGAATATTTTTTAAAATATTTTTTACAGGTTAGGGTGGTATGTGCAAGTGCTATCGGAAGTGTTGCTGGTGATGTGGATCATAAATATACAACATTCTCTGGATTCTACCTGCAATCGGCTGGATAATTAGAGCATATAAGTCAAAGTCTACAATAAGGCATTGCGTCAGACCGGAAACTTTGTATTAACATGTTTGAAAAATAACTTTCAATGGGAAAATGTGCTTCAGATTTTTTAATGATTTTTAAAAAATCTTTTTCAAAGAAGAGGATAATGGCATTATTAAACAATGTTATATAAGTTTTTTTAATGCATAAGTGTTCATAGAGATTTATTTTATACATTTGTGAATTTAATTGTAGTGTTCTCTCAAAGGTGCAAGGAAATGTATTCATTTTTTAATCTGAATATTGGTTTATTCAAATAAATAAACATTACAATTGAAAATAAAATTTATTAAGATAATGAAAATACAGCAATAAAGTTTATCAATCCGTTTCCCTATTATATTTTTCATAGTTGCATTTCAATCATCTCATTAACGCTGCGTGTATGTGACAAAATAGCGTTATACAAGTAAATCGAAACGCAACATGATCCACGGTACAGGATGTGATTTTTCATGAAACAAAACAAAAAAAAAACAATTTGAAAGCAGTACATCGTTAAATTTATCAAATAAATCATTATCTAAATAACATTTCCAATACTTTTTCGTCGTAATTATGCTACGTTATCGATTACATTAAGTACTCATACGGATTTCCCATAATCTCATCGCTTTTCACGAACAGCGCACAGGCGTCATCATGCCCTCTTAAATACCCTTTGGTTACCATGGCAACTCCGTCATTTCCGGGATAAAACGTATCCACAAAATCGATCTCCCGGTACCCTGCGCTTCCTTGGGCCAGGGACCAGTGGATTTCCTGGCGCCCAAAGTTGTAGATTCCCTTTCCGGTTTTGACGATTTCCGTCAGGTGACTTCCGGCGGTATCGAAGAAAATGTGGTAGCCAACGGTGACCTGTGAAATAAAGAGACATATAACAATGTATAAGGGCCCGATATTGTTTGAAACATAGTGAGGGTACATATACTGGCACATTATGTTTTCCGAAGAGAAAGATATTGAAACTCTGTATGGGTTCTGTTGTAAAGCTTATAAATATGCAACATTCAAATGATTTTCTTTTTCATATAAAATCGTTGGTTTCTTATATTCTTTAAAAGTTAAACATATATGATTTTCTCATGACAAGATAGATATATTCAGCTAACTTCAGATTAGATAACCAGCAGTATTATACACAACCATCCAAAAAATAACATTTCACGACATTTATAAAACGCCATGATTCTTTAAGTGTGCGAGAAATTTCTTCTGTTTGACTACTTTCAAAACACAGTATTTTAATAAATTTATGTTTTTTTTTACTATCTTATTTTACCTCGCAATACGATGGCATCCACGGGTTTCGTTCAATATTTTCCACGACAGCATAAACGAACGTCGGTCGGTGCGCTCGGCAGTTGTCATAGACGCGACGAAAGTTCCAGATCTCGTACATTCCGAACGGAATCCCTGCATAAAATATGTCGCAAAATTTCATAATATTCAAAGCAAAATAAAGTTAAATTTGTCAACTGCATCTTAATAAACAGGACAAACAGCACAACAATAACAAACAGACAAACGGCAACACAGCACAAAAAAAGTTAACATGAATAATTTTGAGTAATTATCTCTTTTTCTTTCGACCACTGCGTAGACGCGACGAAAGTGTCCAGATCTCGAACATTCTTTTTTTTTTAATTCGAATTGTAATCATTATGTGTTATTGACGAATTATATCTTGAAAACAAAAATGAAGTTCCAGATCTTATATATTCGAAACGGCAATTCTTTAATTAAACGGAGATGGGTGGGAAAGGTTCAGATTTCCGTCTTATGCTCGTACATGATGTCCGGTGACATCTTTTAAAATTCTTTTTGTCGCTATTTTTTATTTTCTTTTTGTTTCTTTACATCCATACATTTATGATTAAAATAAGTTATCCTCTACCCGGGAAGGGGGTTAGCATGCTCGTAATATATGCTTATCTATCATTTATAACACATGCAATGCCCAAAAAACCGTTTGGGTTAAATGCTCAAAGATAACTGCACTTATACTCCCTGTCAAAAATGTGCATCAGGACAAATCTTTGGTCTATTATAATTTTTAACCGTTTTATCAATACTGCATGTTATCCGAAAATTCCATAAGTATAGATTAAATTATCATTATTGTCCATTTAAAAACTGACTTTTTTATATTTGAGTATGCAAGTAAATTTCAGTTTAACATGTTCTTGCCATATGAAAATGAAACGTCAACCGGTATCAAAAGTTTACATCCGTAATAACACAGCTTTTAACTTGCTGTACTTTTAAAAAACGAAAACGACAGAGAAATAATCAAATACTATCGATATACTCATTTTTGTGCAACTTTGTTACGGCTAAAGCAACTCGAACATATGTTTTATTTCACTTTTCTGAACGTATTGTGCATTTGAAAAATAGTTTTTATTTTTATAGAAGGATGCTGCTTAGAGCATGAGTATCATGAATATGAATGGACTTCCATCAACTGCAAATGTAAATACATAAAGGACATTTATTTGGGACCGAAGCCACAGTGAAAGTTCCATTCATTGTCAATTGAACATTGTACAT
>LQRL01136360.1:27552-43739 GCA_001703475.1 Hydroides elegans | reverse complement strand
ATGGTATAATTTAGTTATTACTTATGTATACACGATTTGAGGGGGGGGGGGGTTTCTCTGCGGCGGCGTCATATAAGATATATAACTTATTTATTTATAAATTATGTATCAATTGCTCAATTAAGTGTGTGGAAATAGTATGTATTGACTATTTGTGTTTGGGATGTCCCCACATCAATGAAAACGAGGCTACTTGATTAATCCATAGGAGACTTCAAGATGAGGGGTTGTGTCATATAAATTATTTATTTCTTCTGTATGCAACATGCAAAGGACTACACACCGCCATAAAATAAATTCAAGAAAGCTCGATTTTCAAAAGGGGGCTCGCGGTTTCAATATACATCCCTAACAATAGTTAGAGAGCGAGAGAGAGCAAATGAAAACAAACTCTCGTTGTGTCTGTTGAAACGTGATTGGTCGGATATTTAACTAATTAATCACTTATAATAAATTCGTTTCTAAATATGCGGTGGTTTGGTTTCATATTGTTAGAAGATGTGAAAAGATGAGACTTTATCTGAAGAGAAAAAACTGTACTTATAAGGTGAAATTGCGTGATCATTTAAGACGAGACAACATTTTTTGTTAGATATAGTTGAAAATAAATGTAACGGAATTGATTGAAATAAGATACAATAATATTTGGCAAACTGAACTAGACATATATGAAAAGTATATACTTATTCGGGATAAATGTTGATATCACACATATATGTATTAATGGATTATAATAATTGCATACGCAAAAAAATGAATTAAGGGAGGAAAGATTGTGTTAAAAATTCTTTGTATCTGATCAAAACTTGGTTAATCGAGTATAAAAATGAAATCACTCATGATAATTCTACTTTTATTTGAAAAGCCAGAACTTATAGAAACAAAAAGAAAATATTAACTGATTGCATCAACAAAACCATTTCTAAAAAACTGGAAATAAAATCGAAAAGTGACTGCAAACTAACTGCAAATCTATAATCTAGGGTAATTAACCCCAACAGGATACGTTTATTAGCTTTCAAGAACAATTCTTGATATCGCTAGGACGCGGGCGGCCTTTAAAGATAACAGGGAGAGAAACCAAAAATGTAGAGATACCAAAACATGAATTCTTTAAAGATGTTGAAATGGATATAATATTAAGATTGATGTGCGAATTTGTGTAGCTGTATTGAATGAATTGGGATAATATTTTATACAAATATGAGAAAGTGTGTAAAAGTATAAATTTTGAATATTTATATATCACCATGAATTTAAGGTCAGTAAAGTGAAAAAAAGACGGGAAAATCAATATAATGTTGTGATAAAGACACTGATAACGCCTTTATAATAATTCAAGCATATCATGCACTATCTATATATTTTAATTTAAATAAAAGCAAACATTGAAACATAAACGTAATCGGATATAGTCAAAACCATAGATGACCACTATTAACCGTAACAGTCTATTGTAGGTTGTGTGCATTTCACAACACGTTTTTGTAAATACAAATAATAGACAAACATATCACTTTGACAATCAACAATCGACAATAATTGCGTTTTATGTAATCATTAGCAACCATGACAACAACAAACGACGTTGAAACCATGGCAACGCAACAATGCAGTGATTGTGGACACGCCACCAAAAATAAAACAAAACAACGCGACCACGGACAATTCCAAAATGGTCGCAATGGCGAAAGTTCCAGAACTATACCCGCCTATAGTCGCAGCAACTTTCGTTTGCAAACGGGTCGACATAGTATTTACTGGATAATCATGTGTTTCCTTCTCTTCACAACGCTGTTCATCGATGCGGTTTCGGCAATAGATTGGTTGTAAGTATCCGTTTTATGTGAATTTTATCTAGGAGCGCGGGAGAAAAGGTGCTTTTACTTTATAGCCCAAGTTGTTTAGCCAGAAGTATCCAACGATTTATTCACCGCAGCTCTTTAACCCTAACGATCATCTCATCCTCTTTGAGTTTAAAAACGCTTTTGGTTGCAAGCTTTCCAAACTCCTGGAAGTTTATTTTGGTTGAAATTGTAATTTTTATTGTGTTGAATTATTGTTTAAATTGGATGCGTGCTATGCTTTAATCATAAGGTTAATAAATGAATTATATTGTCTGAAGAATTGAATGAATTGGGATCTAGCGATAGTGTGAAGTTTTATATTTATGCAAATAAACTTTACGCGCGACCACGTTTAACAAAATTGCGCATTCATTGCTGCAAATATACAGTTGTTAGCTAGGATAACTCTTACCCTTTTCTGGTTTAGGAATAAAGGGTACATGTATATAATACCTGCATATAATGTTTTTCACCCACCCCGCCTCTTAAAAAGAATACAAATTGTATGTAAAAAAATAGCTAGATAGATAAGTGAGTCTTCCAATCTAGATTGAGTCTTGAATCGGAATAAGTTTGGTCCTATCGAGTTTCTCGTTTCTCGTTGGTTTAACCGAAACTTTTAGAGAAGGCCTAAACTTATCATTGGTTCAAGACAACTCAGCAGACATAGCCCTACAATCCAAACAGCCACAATGCAAATACAGAGATGAGACATCCATGGTAAAACGGACCTTAAGCTTCACAAAAACATTTCCATAAACGATGACCAGTAACATGCAATAAAACGATTTATAACGCCCAGCGATAAAACCAAATGCATGTTATTCAAACACATGTTACCAAAAAAAGGTCTGCAATAAATTGGACAAACACATAAAAAATAAAATTGCCTTTCAATGAAAAATGATTCATTGCATTCATGACCTGTGCCTATAAAATCAGGGGAAATAATACAGATGTTTTGTTAATTATAAAAGGGAGAAGTGACCAATACCGGATCAGATGGGTAATGATAAGGCAGTAAAATGCGGGTTGGTTTGCGTAAAGGGTTCAATAGGTAAAAAGTTTAACCATTTCCATGTCACCATTTGCCAAACGACCCCTTACGGACGCCCTCATCACGTAGTTTTACGTCCCGACGTCCATGTGCAAATATGACATCGCTGCGATGTTGAAAATAAGACTTCCCAACGATGTCGTAAAGTAATTTCCTTAGGACGGATTTTTAACTAACGCTCTGTTCATGAGCCTTGCGAACCATCATCCAAAAAAAAAATAATTTTTCTCTGTGGTTATTTAGATTAAGAAATATATCGATTTCAAACTGAAACATGACAATTCATATGTATATCTATCATATAGCTTGTTTATATACGATATCTATGTATAAAAGTTTATATGTATAAAAGTTATATATATATATATGTATAATATATATAAAAAGGTAATAACTCAAGGATAAATAGAATCCCGAAAAGGAGGAACGGACATAATGTAATTGTGTTTTAAACGTCGCGCAACTTATTGTCGTGCGAAAATGTTCAATGTTATCGGCTTAATAACTTATATATATATAGCCTATGCCCTGAAATAGTAGTTTGCTCATTCATTATTTGCTTTGTGAAAAATCCAGCATCGACGTTCGATTGAATAAAGTAAAGTTTCAAAAAGAAAACTTAAAGGTGGTTCTGGTAACAAATTTGACCAGACGTACTAAACAATGTCAGACAGGCCTTAGAGAAATGCACCTAAGATCCCGGTCTGCACATAGGTTGAGAAATTAATTACGTAAGATCGCATCAATAGATATTTTGTTTCATTTAAAATACAACAAGAATATTAAGCTATTTACGTAAATAATTCGATACCCGTAGCATCATTTGGAACGAATCGGGATATCAATTAATTTCGCAACAATGGATCTATTTGAATTAGAATTACAATTTCTTAAACTGATCTAGCAGATAAAATTAGTTTTTGATTTTTGAAGTTATTTGTATTTATCATATATTCATCATTGAGGATTCTACTCGAGTAAGCTCCTGGCCATACCGTGAGCATTGTTTTTTAAACTATTAATCCCCGAGTACAGAGGCATCTAAAAAACTCACCCGACTCACAAAGGGCTTATTTGTCGGTTAAAAAAACGAGGCAACGTTTGAGTAAGAAACATATTTCATTTGTATTTTTTCTATTGTTTATTTAATCGCAATAATCAATCAAAATAAAAGATGTAGAAATGTATAAAGCTGATATGTTATGTTATGAGAAGTTGCAGTCAATGTGTACTTTAAGACATCAGTTCAATATACATTTATTTGCTTATCTATATGTTATCAAAAGTGATTATATGAAATAGCTACTTTTTATAAAACCTAATCGAAAATCGTGACAACCTTAAATGGCAATCGGATTTCCAACATTTCATCTAACATCACCTTTTCACCTATTAGATGAACGATTTTCCATGCTTCTTTTTTCCGCAATCCCGCCTGCTCTATCTTTACTGAGTTCTTAATCTAAAGAGATAATTACTTTCCGATAAAGCTGTGTTCTAAATCTGCAGAATGCTGTTTGTGTAGGGTGGCAAACCATTGGAGGTTTTGCTCTGAGATTAATTTTTGAAATGATGCTCATTTTATGAAAGGGGGTTCTTAAAACATAGTTATTGAATATAAGTTGATTGATAAATCTTGCTTTTCCGTCGGACCATTGTTTGACTCTGATATTCTTTTTTCAAAATATTTTACCCAAAAGAGTTACGTGACTTTCTAATAAAAGTTTCTGGACAGAGAAGGGAATAATATTACAATATATTACGCCCTATATATTGACGTCACAGCTCGAAACAGCATCACTGATCTAGAAAAAGTTCAAAAGTAATGGATGACAGCTAAACTCAATGAGCGAATTGGCAAAATATCACTTGAAGGGATGAAGATCTGTTTCATACTTGGCTACTTATGCAAGGAGACACAACAAATGTTACATCTTGAAACAAAATTAATAAAAGTGTTTAATAATGATAACCCTGAACCCGATTTTACTTTTTACTCGAAAGGTCTTTGCGTGATTGTCAGTGTACTCATTTATCAACACCACTTACCTTTTTAATAGAGAATAATATTGATAGATGAGTCAATATCATTATCTCGCGACACATATATTTCTGATGTAACCATATACCTAATATTCGGTTTCTTTTGGTGGTTGCACTTGAAACATCCTGTATCGTTGGATGCGCCCGAAACGGTCGCGATCACGGGTCGGGTCAGTACTTGGTTACTCATGCAAGACGACGTTCCATTTGCAATTTGATAATTTGATAATAGTTCATTTCATAAAAACGTTGCTTAAGCAAGAGAATAATATTAACAGATGATTCTATAACCGATCATTCTGCGACGAACATTTTGTAAGCGGCAAAACCTAGCAATTGCACCATAGTTATCGTTGGTTGCACTTTGATCAATCAGCAAAGGCGACTATGTTTTTTTTTCCATTTTTTTTATATAGTTGGGTGTCCCCTAATTTTGGAGCGATCAGGGGTCGGGTCATACTTGGTTACTCATTCGAGACGACTTAAAGGATCATATCCGGATAAGAATAAAAAAGTCTGAAAGTTTCAATCACCAAAAACAAATATTTTTTCGACGTTAATCATTGGGTTCTTCCAAGAACGTGAGCGATCAGGGGTCGGGTCATACTTGGTTACTCATGCAAGACGACAATGAAAAATGTTACATCCGGAAGCAAAACAGACACTATAATGAATTTAACTGTTGACTTCATCGGTTGCACCCGAAACCTCATATAAAAATAGCTCTGGGATGTACTTGGCAACTCTGAACAAAATTCACCATTTACAACATTGGTTGCTCCCGTCTCATCGAACGATCAGAGGTCGGGTCATACTTGGTTACTCATGCAAGACGACGTTCCATTTGCAATTTGTTGATGATCCGTTATTTCTGTGATGGATCACTGCGAGAAAAGTCGGAGATTAGAAATAGATTGACCACGATGTGAGAAGGTGGATTTTGTGTTTTATTAGGCTGCGTTCTTCTTCGTATTTTGTACCGAGCTATACCATGCTCTGTCAGTTTTAATAGTTTTAATTCTAAATATGCGATTTTATCTGATATGCAAAGTTGAGTCCTTTTAGCCATTATCTTTGCTAGAAATTCGATAAGATTAGTAATAGATTGGCCACGATGTGAGAAGGTGGATTTTGTGTTTTATTAGGCGCTCATCTTTTCTTCGTTTTGTGATTAAAGAAGCATAGAGGCAGTTTATTATTTATGAATAAAATTCTCGTATACGATACTTCTATCATACAGTTTAGAAATAGATTGGCCACGATGTGAGAAGGTGGATTTGTGTTTTATTAGCCTGCCCTTTTTTCTTCGTTTCGTGATTAAAGAAGCGAAAAGACTGATTTTATAAGTTTATAACTTATTTATAAAGGAAGTGATTCTATGTAAAACTTGAAAAATATGATATTTTTTATAAATAGATTGACCACGAAGTGAAAAGGTGGATTCGTGTTTTATTAGGCTGCGTTTTTCTTCGTTTCGTGATTAAAGAAGCGCAAAGATTATTAGAAGGTTATAATGGTTCCTTTATTATTCATAAATAAAAACTAAAATTTGTGGTTCTTCTAAGTTTTATATTGATTAAGAATATATTGAATTCGCCACGAAGTGAGAAGATGAAATTGTGTTTTATTAGGCGCTCCGTTTTTCCTCGTTTTATGATTAAAGAAGCACAAAGACAGCTTATGATTTATTAATAAAATGGTTCTATGTGAAACTTATTTGATATTGATTATAAATAGATTGGCAACGAAGATAGATGGTGGAATTTTGATATTTTCTGGTTTAAGAAGGAGAAGGCCCTCGCGAAAGTTATTTATACAAAAATGTAATATGCTAATTTATTTTCATCCTATTTCTACAACTTAAAATAGAATGATATTTCGAAGTTCCATTCAAATACCTTTTAACCACGAATGGAACAGGTTTTAATGTCATCGATAAAACATGAAAATACATCTTTAAAGAATAAAGGGCTAATTATACATGGCTAAAAGGCTGGTTAATCGAGACAAAGTGGTACTTTAGATTCCGAATTCCTTTGAGTTATTTGTCAATCTCTATTTATTGAATGAAGTTAGATGATAGTTAATTTAGATGCTTTAAAATCTTAGGCCGCGTTCACGCAAACGAAAAAGCTCGGAAAAAGCATGAAATCCTATATTTTTGAAAGCCACATTTGTATAAAACATATAAAATTATCTCCTTTGTTCACGCAAAAATTTAGGATATTTTTTTTTTGCATGAACGCGCCTTTACGTCCGTTTTTCTCCCTTTTTTTCAAACGGTAGGATTTTAACACACAAAAATATCGATATGGCATCCCTTGCCATCTCAATACTGGTCGCTCCTGCCTCTGCAAAATTTTGCGTCAAACTGCACTCGAAATATTTCGTCACACTCTTTTGCCATTGAACATTCTCCAAGATTTTATCGTCTTTCATAATTTACTCTAAATCATGGGTATATTTCATAGCTAATTAATGTTATTATCGCATATCTGATACGTTATTGAAAAGTTAATGAGAATGTTGCGGTTAGTTATCATACCATGATGCATTTATATAAAGGTCTTGCTAAACGAAATAACGTCTTTAAAAACGTTATATATTTGTTGCATTTCCGAAACGGAATTTTTAAAAGGTAACGACAGTCGTTTGTGATCCTACATCGTTGCTTTCATGTTCTGTTCTAATGGTTCACATCGGTTTTTGATTATTTCTCTAATACCCATTTCTTATTGTATGTGTCGATCATATGACGTCCGACAAGTTTCAATGTTTAAGCAAAAGGGGACGTTTTATCAACGTCGCTAAACCTTTTGCCGGCTGTACAATCATCAAATTGTACATGTTTAACCTATGATAAATGCATTGTCACACCGAGCCATTAGAGGAACTTATATGACGTATAAATCAAATTACCTTCAACAGTTCATTTAACATTTATTAAGTGTATCGGGTATAGTTTGCCTCGATTGCGCAATGTCGAAATGAGAAAATTTAGAGATTTCTTTGCCATAATTGCCCGGTAGGATACGAGTTTCTAATAAAACATTTCTTGTCATATTTGTCCTGGCTATAAGCGATATTACGGGGAAAAGTGATTTGAATGATACGTCACATTGGCAGTGACGAGCAATTCTAAAGCCGCGCTCTTTTTTTGGCCGGTTCATGTGAACGCGGCTTAAGAATTAATCGCTTTAAATCGTTTCACGTTTATCGATACAGTGCTTGGCGAATTAGATACATAGTTGTCTAGGGAGTGTATTTACGTGGTAAGTTTAGGCTGCGTTCACGCAAACAAATTAGCCCGAAAATAAGAGCTCGAAAACCGAAAAATCGAAAGCCACTTTTGTATGAACGAAATGCAATTCATCCCTTCAAAAAGTGAGTTTTTTGGCAATTTTAACGAGCTTTTTTACGTGAACGCGGCATTATGTAGGTTTTACAAATCAATATTTTGGTGTTCGAACACCTCTCAAGGCAATAAAACCATACAATAATCTTAACTCATCCTTCAATTTTTCATTGAACTTATTTTAGCATTTTAGCAGGTGTGACACAATATTGACATTGCTTCTTAACACATCTATAAACTATTTTAGATATACTTTAGCAGGGGACATATCGAAGAACAAGGGTGCTTATAAAACGCAGCTAATTTGGCGATTGACCTCAACTTCTTATCAATTAGAAAATATATGTACTCAGTAAAATTGCATTAAAGTATGTGATATTATTTGAACATTTGTTTTCCACCACCATCCCTACCTCCACACGTTATATCAAGTGGATATGTTTTGTTGTTATTTCTTCTCTCTGTTATATTATTTGGATTTTGCTGTAATATCTTACTTAATTTATATATTTATTTACATATGTTTATATATTACCTCGAATATTGTATTTATCTGGCGGCCGTTTTCTGCCTTACTTGGGGCTTTCACTGTTACATGCTGGTATTTCTCAATATTCAATTTAAATCTTGATAAATAATACCAAGTTTACGCTTGGCCGAAAAGGCAATTGAAATTTCATCATACAGCTTTCATTATAGCCATTTAACAATACGTAGACAACAAAATATTTTAGGAATACTTTAGTGGGGGACATTGTGTAGAACAAGGGTACTAATTAAATGCAGGTAATTTGGCGACTGACCTCAACTTCTTATCAATTAGAAAACTATGTTAAGTACAGATTCGTTTGATTTTTTGTGAACGACGCAATTTCAGATGAATAAGATGCATTTTAGATTTTTGTGAATCCAGGCAATTTAGGTAATTTGACATCATCGGTTATGGTTTTGATTGTCTTAACGGGGACGCCATACCAGGAAATATGCGCTATGTCTGATATTCAGACGGTTTGCTTAAGGACCCAGGCGGAATCCGCCCAAAAAGTTTCCGCCCAAAATGTTTCCGGCCATAAAGTTTCCAAAATTGACAACATGGGTCAGAAAGTTTCCATACAAAAAAATGTGCTAAAATAAACAGCTTATGCAAAATAAGTTTATTTCCTATTGGCTTTCGACCCTACAGCACTAATCATAATATATCAAGAAAAATTATAATTTTCATAATCTTTATTTAGATAGTTTTGCCCAGAAACTTTTTGTCCTTTGTTGTCAATTTTGGAAACTTAATGGCCGGAAACTTTATGGGCGGAAACATTTTGTGGCGGATTCGACCCAGGCACATTTTATCAGGGAAGTATTTTCAAGCATTTTTTTTTTCTGGGACAAAGCGTGTTCTTCAATATATTCATTTTGAAAATAAAACACCCGAAAACCCCACACAGGTAGAGTTATATGCTCGAAGAAAAAAATCCATTTTCGGAGAAATTAGCGATTATGGGATATCACAACTTTGCTACATATCTTGATAATCTAATGCTTTTCAAACGTTTTAATCAGTTGATGATTTGCATTTAAAGTTCTACATCATATTCATCTGACGTGGTAACGGAGACATAATTATATATATGCGCCTACATTTTGCTACGGATGTAGATTTTTAATGATTATTGGAACATATAAATAAACACCTTAACAGGTTTCTTTATTCCTTCCCTTACATACTTCTTAAGTGTATTATAATCCAAATATGACAAAATCTGCACACACAAAATCGAATTCGCCATAATTAGCCTTAAAGGCATGTTCACGCAAAAAATAAATATCCTAAATGTTTGCGTGAACAGAGGGGATAAATTGCTTTGTTTTTATACAAATGTGGATTTCGAAAATAGCGGGTTTCGTGCTATTTTCTGAGCTTTTTCGTTTGCGTGAACACGGCCTTAACAGTATCTAAGTACATCTGAATATTTTTCTTGTGACCTGACACATAAAGAACTGGGGTCTTAATGCCCTAGCACTTTTAAAATGCGCATTCAAAAGAAATTAAAATCCTGTTTTCTTTTCCAATAAAGTATGTTATTCTGGTTAATTAAACATGATGAGGTTACTTACGTTTCATTTGCGTTTCATTGCATAAAATTACATCATTTAGAAGAATAACTGTAGTCTGCATATACAAACCAGCACTTGTATGTATTGCATTTAATTCGCAATTGAAATCTTGTCCCTTATTGTAAAGATTGGTAAAAAGTGTTGGATATAATCTTACGGTCTAACTAGTATGAAGTTTTGTGATTTTTCAGTGCTTTATTTTGTTTGTTTATTTTTATCTGTACCTAGACAATATAACTTGAAGAGCTTATACGTGTAATTTTTCACTTATGAATATTTCGGAAAAAGGTGTAAGGACCCGGATGGAACGTTTCGCAGTGTTTCTTTTTCCTAGCAAAGCATACTTTCAATTCCTCATGGAAACTCATTGAGGTACCTTAAAGCTAGCAGCTTTAAAATAAAATGATGCTGAATTTTCCCAAATATAATATTGTTTTGCGTTGTTTAAGGGTCGTTACATAATCGATTCTTATATATGACAATCTTATAAAAGTTGGATTCTAAATTAGTTTAAATATGGGAAATATTTCTAACAAGCAGTAAATAATTGGCATATTTCTTTCTCATTTGTATTGCATACATATCTCTCTAAATCTTAACTGAATTAATCATGTTGTGCGGCTAATTTTTATGTGAACCCATCTCAATTAAACCAACCCAATCGGTACAGTTGTCGCAATGATAGCAAAAACAAATGCGACGTCGCTAAAAGACGGGACACTGAAAAAATATGTCCAGAAGTCCATTTTTATTTGATTTCAAATAAATATCTTTATTGCGACAAATTGTATTCTGAATACGTTGATAAGACGTCAACGATGGAATAGGACGTATAGATATTTTACTTTACGATGCCTTTCAAACGTCCCGTGACGAATATCACTTCAGAATGAATAGGGTGATGTATCATATCTGTGCCCCACTAATATATAAGATTGTAAAGCACAATATACAATATATAAAAATATTATATATTATATAAATGTGTAATCTTTATGTATTTTTCCGACGTTTTATATCATTTCTTTAAGCGAGAACTAGAGTACTTCGCGTTACTAATAACCCTAAAAAGCTAACCAATCATACCATACCCATAAATTATTATCCCTCCAAAAAACGACGAATGACATATCATTTTTTAACGATTTTCATTATATATTAATTAAAATATCAGCCCCAGTCGCTTTCTAACAAAAGGCCATGTTAATAAATGATGCTATTAACACCGTATTAGATGTTTGCCCGTCGCTCGGTCATCATCGATTAAACGCTTGGAATCCGAAGTTGGCATCTCAATGTAAAAATGAGGGAGACTTTTTATTTTTGGTGTTTTAATGGATATTTATTTATGTTTGCTGCATGGTATTTATGTTCGTTTATTTAAAAAAATGTTATAAATTAGAACCTATTGTTCCTTTAGTTTTCTTGTGTCCTCAACCTGTTTGTTTGGTGCCTTCGAAACAAATGTTGCCAGTTTGAATTATCATATCCCATTGGATAAAATGGTATTTTAATCATTAGTAAATGTTATCTCAGCATTGTTTATGTAAGAAATGGTGCACCATTCCATAATTAATTATATGGCAGATAAAGAGGTGTGTTTCTAATCATGTTAAAATGCTTTGATTATTGTGAATTGATATAGATTATTAATCCAGATTTTTCGAGGGAGAGCGAGAGGTGTAGCGTTCTTGAATTCGTGCTAATAAATGGTAACCATCCAATGACAGTTAGGGTCATTTGGTTAAAAGTATCCCGACTACTGATAGAGGAACACCGACTGTTTACCTATCATGTCCGTTACGGCCAAAGTCAAGAAAAATTAATAAACATTATTGATGCCGTAGAATCTACAGCAACTTCATTCAGTGGTTAAAGTGTCGTGTTGATTTATTCACAAAAATATTTTTCTTTCTTCAAACCAACCTTAAAAACCAGTAAATTTGGCCCCTCTTGGCATATTTTGATAAAGGTTATTAATAAATGGGTTAGATATCTTAATAAATGATCATCTAACTGCGGTTTCAAAGATATAGCGCTTAGGAGGTGTTAGGTTTCTTTTCACAAACTCTATCATTATCAACCCAATTGGCAAGACAACACAACAACGTCATAAGTATAGCTGTGAAAGGTCTATAGGACTACGTTAGGAGTAACTGTTTATTGCAGGCGTTTACGTCATCATAAAAGTATAAGCTTTCAGTCGGCTATCATTTAACGAACATGATCATATCCGAAAGTGTTCGATGTTATTGATTTGATTTCGACGTCGTGTCATTTTTGCGATGTTGATAAAATGTGCCTTATAGAATGAAAAAAGTATTAAACGTAAGGGAGCAATTTCCCATCGAACTGTCTAAGAATTTAAATTGAGACATACTTTAGGACTCATTGAGACAATTAAGGGTTAACGTGTATTTTTGAAATCGAATAATGGCTGTACAAATAGATAATGTGGAAGCCAAAGCGATTGGAATGTTGAGAAATTCAAAGACAGTGCTGGGCGTTGATTTTACGAACGACATTTCTTGCATTTGAATCTGCTGTTTATTCGTATTTCCAAACATGGACTTATATGTATCTAAGATAATTCAACATTTTCTCATGAAATCGTTCAGCAAGATAATTATATATCGAATATAAGAGTTGTGAAGTTGCACGAATTTTCCGATATTGAACCTGATAGAGGAATCAAACCACAAAGTGCATTATTTTATAATAATTTATATATATCTGATCATACATCGTAACCACATTAAACGAAGGAACACAATGTTACTGCTACTTATTGCTACAACTGATCTTGTGCAGTCATTTTGAGTGGTGATTTAAATGATGAAAGATGAATTTACTTAATATTTATATTATAATGCTTACATCTAAAAGAATTTTAGAGTTGCAATGAATTGTTTGCTCTTAATCCTTTATTGTAAAAAGGTGAATATAGATAGATAAAACAGATTAAGGGACTGGTAACATTGGGTACTTCTCGAAACTTTTCTGCTTAACAAATGGCTTTTCTAGGGTTGTAGCATACTCATTATAGGATTTCAAGCTTTCCAAACTCCAAGGAGAAAGGCGAAAAATGTTGATCGTTACAAAATTATGAGAATAAACTTTTTTTAAAAATAAGTTTAAAACAACTTCTTAAGTGTCTCGGCGCTGAGGATATTTGTAACGTTGAGGTATCAACATTTTATCAAATCTTTCTAAATAAGTTTTACATTATAGAATCAAAAAGCCTGAATAAAAACGAATTTTTGAGTTATGTCGGAAATCCCAAATAAATTCCGCATCCCCTTCTATAGTTGCAGTCGGGGTAAAGCCATCGATTGTTATGTTTTTACAAATTGTGGGTTTCGATCATTCGGTTTACGAGCTTTTATTTACGCGCTGTTTTTGTTTGGGTAAACGCGGCTTTTAGATAAAAATAATAAATTCCGCGTATAGAGTTGCAATCGGGGCAAAGCCATCGATTGTACATATCTCGTCCATCAACCAACTACAATTTTTTAAAGGTCTCATAAATCATTTCGAATGAATACTTTCATGTCTTAATGAGTGATAATTGCTGGGCACTATAACCAATTTAAGCTGGTTTTTATGCGTGAGTTCCAAGCGTAAATTATACCATTGACACTATTTGTATACAATAAAAACAGGGGTGAAAATTCGTTTGAACAAAATGACAAGTATCATTTTTCTGTCATGTTTCCTTGTCGATATCGTATTACAAAGCAGATTATGGGCTGGTTATAGTTCTTTAATAACCGAAATAAAACCATATTCAGACATAAAAACACCTTTCTTATTTGAATTTTATTGCAGTTTCTATATATTCAGTGTAAAGATATGGGGTTGAATAATTTCCGTTTTTATCGCCTATTTGTTAGTATTGTGATATTGGTATAGTTTACACCATATTTGTATACAAGGTGATATAAACAGATGCATGGTGAATAGAACTATATAATTTTCCCTTGTCGTAAAATCGCCTAATTGAGTTATATGGCTCCCTGGGGCGGAATTCAAAAAGGCACCCAAGCATCTTATTTTTATAAATAACAAATCAAATCAATATACGAAAAATAATCTATTCTTAAAATAAAACACATTTAACGAAAGAAGTATCGAGAGCATTATTATGAAGTTTCTTTTAACTACCCCTTTCTACCTATGAAAAAAAGTTTCGGGACCAGGTCGTATTTTCTCGATTTAGGAGTATATAAACGTTACCAAAAATGTATTGATCACATAAAATTAGGGTTTCTGAATCGTAAATTTCACAGAAGAATCAGATTTCTTAGGAGACTTTGAATTATTCAATTCTTAAATCCGGTCGCTCCTTGCGATTTCACACAAAGAAACCATTAAAAATCACAAAACAAGCGACTGAGGTGATAAACACAATGCATTATTCGATGTCCCCGTTTGATAAATAGTAGTTGTGATATAGAGTGCGTTATTTTAGTGCCTCTTAGCATGGTTGAATCTTCCCGTGTGGCCAGACCCCATTTCATTATTTTCTTGAATTGGTGTCTATTTTTTTTAAAGAATAAACCATCTTAAACACAATATACAATCGGGTAACCCCGTTTGATATATAGTAGTTGGGGTCGAAGAGTGTGATATTTTAGCACCTCTTAGCATGTTATTAGCTTTGGCAAAACGATCTCATCCTAGGCTATCGGGTGTCTAACTGATGATGCTGGTCTTTTAAGAAAAGTCCCGGTGGTTTACTCTTGTATTTAGGGAATTTTATAATGTATGCGAAACTTGCTTTTGTCCTATTATAAAGCATAAAGACTTCGCGTTAAAATCCCTATATGCAGTAAGCATAGGATAACTGATGCAGGCGTCTTTAAGCGAAAAAACCCCGTTTAAGGGACTGGCCACATTCGACGCCATTTCGAGCATTTTCTCTTACAAACCCTTGTCTTCAATTGTACTTCTAATGGGAAACTCGAACGCGACTAACTTTAAAAACGCAACGAGCGTTTAGTGTTTTTAAGTCTTCTATTATAGTTGTAGGAATACATTTAGTGTGTTAGTTTAAAGAGGAAAAGCAAGTTGGAGAAAAGCCTTCAATGTGGCCGAGCCCTCACGGATGGTGCTGGTGTTTTAAGAAAAGTCCCGGTAGTTTGAAGTGGCACCATTTTGTGCCTATTTAAGGAATTTCATAAAGTATCCGAAGCTCCCCTTTTCCGTTTGAACAGCAATGATACTTCGCGTTTAAATCACCACATAGAATAAGGATACATGATTGTAAGGTAGTGGCATGTCTATATTTTTAATGACAATACAAACAATTTTGTATACAAACAATGTTTATCCTAAGTAAACATGATTTGTACATCTTACAACTCGGAAGACGTCGAGCAAAGTTAAAAGGACGTTCTGGTTTGGACTAATATGAAAGGTTGTTAGACGTCATTTTTCGCGGTGAACGCAATACCATGTTGTAATGAAGTCGGACGCAAGAGAGACATTCATCCTACATTGGGACGTAAAAAATACACCTCGAAAATTTCATTATGGGCCCAAACGAGAACGATCGTTCGACGTCATGCCCAAAAACTATGTGTCACACGGTCCCTGCCCATAAAAATGTGATGCCAACCTACGCTGGTCATTATGTTATGTCTTTGCACTCAGCGAACTCTCTGAAATAACTTACCTCTATTTTTAACTTTTTTTACGATGGTATGTTAGCTTTATGCCGGTTCTTTAATAGTTTAATCGATATATTTCACATTTATTTAACATATCCCTT
>LQRL01136360.1:11489-21684 GCA_001703475.1 Hydroides elegans | reverse complement strand
TATAGTGGTTTTCAGCGGGACAAAACTAAATGCATTAATTTCAAGAGGTGATGGCTTTCAAATCTAAATAATGTTATTAAAAAATATAACGTCACAATTCTAAACCACCTATTCTCCATATTCAGTGTATTAGCAATATACTCATATATATATTATAGTGTTATTACGTTTTTAACATATAGAAAAAGGTACTACAAAATTGAAGGGGTTGTTGGCCATCAAAAGTGAAGCGATCGCAATACCTGCATTTTTTCGTAAACGAAAAGATTGCAGATAATAAAGATAATATAACTGCATAAATTGGATTGTATTTAAGGTTTGTCAAGAATTATTTGCTGAAAGGCGATGGAACTGTTCCTCGATAGAGCACGCGCCCGCATTCCTACCCGATCTCACTAAAGGTGTGTGAAAAGTTTGATTTGCTTATAGCATTTTTCATAGTAAATACAGAATTTCTACACAAGGTAATACAGACCTGTGTAGGAGAAACGCGACAAGCTAGATGCAGCTAGCGCCATATGACCGCAGCTACGAGATGCGATAAGCTTCGATATGGCTGAAGCTTATCGCAACTGAGCGTCATATGGACGCATCTATATAGCGCTAATAGCTGCGGTAAGATGCAGCCATACAGACAATGTAAACATTGGCATTGCCCTGTTAAATAGGGTTTATCATTTGAAATATCATACTGGTGTCAATGGCATGAATATTTGTTAAAGCTGTTAAGCCGTTTGAAAAATAATCAATGATTAAAAAAAAAATGTACATTAATTTGGGACAATTCAAAAGACAGGTACATTTTAAAAAATCTTAACGGTTTGAAGAACCATGGGATAAAAAAACCTACAGAGAGGGCTATCAAAAAACACAAAAGGAATCAAAGGATTAAATGAGGGGTATTAGGATCTTTCAAATGCTCAACGTTGCGAGGATCAGTGACTTTAGTCTTTAAGAGATCAAAGGTTCAGGGGTCCTGTAAACACGAAAGGATCGGAAAAACAAATAAAAACTTCTTGTAAAATTAAAGCAGCACATAGAAACGGGTGAGCAGCTTTCACAGCACAAATAATGCTTTTGTTAATTTCATAATCTAAATACGTTTATTTTTTTCCTGACTATTTTCTTATCACTTACATAATTGATTTATTTTCATTGTGGGTAGCCTATAAATCACTACCTCAATAAAACAAAAATACAGCTGTATATTCTAAAAGATTCACTATAACAATTTTGAAGAAGCCAAATACAAGTAATCAGGTCCTGTCTAGACAATGCCCTCTAGATATACGGTCATATGGCTGCATCTAGCTGCATCTAGCTGCAACTGAGATGAAGCTTATCGCAACCACGGGTTGAAGCTAGATGAAGCCAGACGCGATAATGCATTGGCGCTAGCTGCATCCAGCTGTTGCGTTTCTCCTACACAGGTCTGTAGATCGCAGCAAAAAATTAGTGCGAAAAAGGATGAGCACAAGGGATTAAGTACTAGGTTTTCATTCAAAAACGGCGACGGGTTTTCCGACCATTGTTTGTATTGAAATCATCAGAATGTAGTTGATCACTCAAAATTATAATTTGAAAGAAGCAATAGATTGAACAATATTTCATTGGTTTAGCTGTCTATGAATTCAATCGAAATATGTTTGAATGACAGGGTTAAATTTCAGCTCGTTCAGTTTTGCGAACACACATGTTGTCTTAGAATCCACCCCAAAAAGTCTCCGGCCAAAAAGTTCCCGGCCATAAAGTCTCCAAAAGTGACAGCATGTGCCAAAAAGTCTCAAACCAAAATTGTTCCGGTCATCAAGTTTCGAGATATAAAGAGTATCAACAGTTCACAATTTTATTCTGTTGTCTTACCTTGGAATTATTTCTTTGTAAGAACCAAAAATTATTTACCCCAAACCCATATTTTTGAAACATTTGGTTTGAGAGACTTTTTGGCACATGCTGTCACCTTTCGAGACTTTATGGCCGGGAACTTTTTGGCCGGAGACTTTTTGGGCGGATACCGTTGTCTTACAATCGTGAAACTCTTATATATACATCTTTTTTTATATGTGGCATATGTAATTATTTATTATATATGGTATATACAATTGATTTATCATGTATTAAATGCACATGTGTTAACAGGGAGTCGCGAGCAGGCGTTCGTATATTCACTGTCGTCTGCTGCAATCGTGACGTACATCGCAAAGGCGTGCTCACTCGGTAAGTGATTTGTAAGAAAATTGATTGATTTTTTTGCACGATATAAAACAGCAAATATCTCTAAAGAGTATGCTATTTCCATATTATCAAAATGCGTCATAACGTTATGCGAACGTTGAAGCAGTGTGTGTAACGACTTATACAGAGTAAGGACGTCATTTGATGGTACATGATTTTCCATATTTTAAAACAAAGCAAACATTTCGCTATAATCAAATGACAATACCCATTCCGCAAGGGTCGTCTGTATAAGGCATCACTATAGGAAGTGACGTTGAAAGGGTGTTCTTATTTCGGACGACATTTTACGTTCAGACGTTAGATGAACGTCATTATTACGTCGGACTTCGGCACTGGGTGACCGCAGCGTCCTCTCTATTTCCGCAAAAAAAAATGCACGTTCGTAAAACGTTCAGTTTGCCAATATCAGCATAACGTTGCGGTAAGGTTTGTCTTTTGGGTGTATACGACGGCTCGAAAATAGTTCCATGTAATATCTAAATGCTTATTTACTTACCAGGTAATGTAATTATTTTCAAATTGCATCTTTAAGGATTCTTTAAGTGCGAAATATATGTTGACATTTTCATCGAAAGGTGACATTTTGTAAAAGCTCAATTGACCTTTGCAGCAACCGGTAGTATAAACATCTCTTTTCATCTCTATTGTATTATTTATGTTATTTACCCGTATATGTGTGGCCCTGAATATCTTTATTTCGCTGTTTCTTTCCCTAAACGTTTACAATACGATGAAGCAAATATATTTTATGTAGAATTCTATCCACGCAATCTCTTCCTTAGTTTTCTTGCCATCGTTCGCGTCTACCTTTGGGTATATAATAAAACATAATAATTTGTCACCTCGCATCTTTTAATTATAAGTATTACTACGAGTTGTGGTTGCGGCCGTCTGCCAAACGAGGCACCGCCCGGCAACTTCAAATGGGGCGGATGTGGCGACGATCTTCGGTTCGGACTACTTTTCGGAAACACTTTTCCTATGTTTCTTTTTTTAGGATGACCATGCCTTTTATTAAATAATAAATTTATACGCCGGATCTCTTCGTCTCAAACTTTATTTATCTATGTATCGTGCTTTAATAATTGCTTTAGTATTAGCCTTTGTCTACTTTAAGGTATTACTACGAGTTGTGGTTGCGGCCGTCTTCCAAACGAAGCACCGCCCGGAAACTTCAAATGGGGCGGATGTGGCGACGATCTTCGGTTCGGACTACTTTTCGGAAACACTTTTGCCTATGTTTCTTTTTTAGGATGGCCATGCCTTTTATTGAATAATAAATTCATACGCCGGATCTCTTCGTCTCAAACTTTATTTATTTATGTATCGTGTTTTATTCATTGCTTTAGTATTAGCCTTTGTCTACTTTAAGGTATCACTACGAGTTGTGGATGCGGTCGTCTGCCAAACGAGGCACTGCCCGGCAACTTCAAATGGGGCGGATGTGGCGACGACCTTCGGTTCGGACTACTTTTCGGAAACACTTTTGCCTATGTTTCTTTTTATAGGATAGCCATGCCTCTAATTGAATAATACATTTATACGCCGGATCTCTTCGTCTCAAACTTGATTTATTTATGTATCGTGCTTTATTCATTGCTTTAGTATTAGCCTTTGTCTACTTTAAGGTATTACTACGAGTTGTGGATGCGGTCGTCTGCCGAACGAAGCACCGCCCGGCAACTTCAAATGTGGCGGATGTGGCGACGACCTTCGGTTCGGACTACTTTTCGGAAACACTTTTGCCTATGTTTCTTTTTATAGGATGACCATGCCTCTAATTGAATAATACATTTATACGCCGGATCTCTTCGTCTCAAACTTTATTTATTTATGTATCGTGCTTTATTCATTGCTTTAGTATTAGCCTTTGTCTACTTTAAGGTATTACTACGAGTTGTGGTTGCGGTCGTCTGCCGAACGAGGCACCGCCCGGCAACTTCAAATGGGGCGGATGTGGCGACGATCTCCGGTTCGGACTACTTTTCGGAAGCACGTTCGCCGATGCACCGTTTCAGAGAAAAACCAACTCGAAGATTGCAGCAATCAATAAGCATAATAACGCTGTAGGGCGATTGGTAAGTAAAATGTGACTTTGATTTATCCTTTTGTTAAATTCTGTGTAAGCGCATCCTGGTCACCTCGTTTTATGTCTCGACGTCGGCAAGACCAACTCGACGTCGCCGTAGCTTAGTGATTGAACTTAAGGTCCCGGCCTCGAATCCGACCCTGGTGTATTTCTAGAGCTTTCAGCAGAGCGAGTGCTCGGACACCGACTAACTGCAATAGGTAATCCTACAAACCCAGAAATCTAAATTCGCCAATTGCCATTTAGTCTTGGACTTTCGTTTTTTTTTAAGTGATCGATTTTGCTACCATGGCAAATTCGAAATGCGTGGTAAATCAGAAGTTCTAACGACGTTGCTTATATGTAAAAAGGTACTAACGTCAAAAAGAACGTGAACAAGTCCAGGTTTTGTCTATACGGATAATTAACGTATTATACTTCGGGAAAGTCCTCGGGCAAATTAATTATGGATATTGAGCGAACGTTGTGTGAAGTTGCTTTAGAATTGAGATAGCAATATGATAAATAAATAATATACATGTATACATGTAGGTATTTAATATAAGATTTAACATATATCACTGCATAACGTTTTCTTTGTATATAAATCAAAATGTCTGGCCACTGATAATCCCTCATTTTGATCCATGCCTATTTTTGATAAAAGAGCTTTGACTCCCATAAAATCAGGAGCTACTCTTCCGGATCAGAGATGAGGTATTAGACGATCCATCTTAATTTGGGCAACAGAGCAAAACGAGAGCAAAAAAAAAAAACGACCCCAACGAAATACAGCTCAGTTTAGCGTCAATATAACTGATATGATGACATCACTTGTACGAAATTATCTTGCCATAACAATTGTATCATAAATATTTTAAAATATACATACATTTATTTTTCAATTTGGAAAATCATGCATTTCGATGAGAGGAAACCATATTCGAAATACATACGATTATAAAACGCCAAATCAAATGTTCATACAATCGCTACAATGTTTGTATGAGAACGTTATATTTTATTTTATGATTGGGTTTGAACGCGACTGTTATTGGCCTTGTTCAGAAAGGCCTTTCAGAAAAAATGTCTCCTGTGACATGTTGCAAAAATATAGGGTGCATGTGATTTTTTTATAACCATTTATGAATTGGAAACTCAAAACGTTTATTCAGAGTAATATTTTGAATATTCAATTATTCCATAGATATCGCAGCGCAGTGTCCAAACAAAGTGCAAATGCCACGGCGTATCTGGTTCGTGTTCGATCAAAACCTGCTGGAAGGAACTTCCGCCTTTGAAGGCGATCGGCGAAACACTGCGACAGAAGTATTCCGTTGCACGAGAGGTCAAGGCTAGAAGATCACGTGATAATCCCAAGTTGCGCATATTGAGGCCCGTACATGGGAGAAAGAAGGTAATAAAGCATAAGATAGTTATTAATTTATTTAAACACCAAAACATTTTTAGCAAACATTTTTCAAATAAAACTCGGCATCTTTCTTACGCGTTTTAATTTCCGAAAATTGTTCATTTGTGACCCTACATGGCAGAAAGAAGGAAGATTAATGGGAATTTATAAATATATGTTATATTATTTGTTTATCAATCTAGACATACGGTTGATCGAATTTGGGCCCATTTGATTTTTCATGTGTTTTTTCACCTTCCGACGTCGGATGAACTTTCTTACGTCGAAATTCCATACACGACGTCATCGTAACGTCCTTCCTACATCCGCAAAGAACACGAACTCCCGGAAAACGCTCATATGCTCAAATTAGAACGTCATCTCGACGTCAGAGGACGTCTTTTACGGTAGATCTACTAACGATGCCTATTGTCTAATATTGCTTCTCTTCCGTAAGACATAACTGTATTTATATAAGGATTTATATAAAACAAATAAGTATGTTTATTGCAGGTTGCCGAGGATGATCTGGTGTATCTTATTGTGTCGCCCGATTATTGCGTCGCCGACTCGTATTTCGGCTCTTTGGGCACATATGGCAGGTCAGTGCGATCAATTCAATAAAATATAGAATTCAAATATACGCTTTTAATATTGCATTTGTTTCAAAACATGGGAAATTTGGGCGATACAATTTATTTTTTGGTTAAACCGATAAGGGCAAGCAGGAAGGGACACGCCGAGCGCGCGTCCCTTTAAATCCGCGCCTGCAGACGGATCAAAGGCTGTCTGTCCGTCCGGTCTTCATTCCCACGATCGGGTCAAGCATGATGTTATTCCTTTAAATCACAAAGTATACGCTCAATATTATTACACACCTGTGGATGTTTTGGATTATGATGATAAAAAAAATAATAACAAGACTGTCCAAGGTCAGTGTGCCACACATAACACGATTGTTTATGCCCTAATATCTCCATTATGAGAATGATGTTTATTCAGCATAAAGGTAAAGCATTGGTTTCTTATATCAACAGGGCTTGGATTCACAAGCCAAGTGGTGACCATCAAATATCTAATTAAATTCCGTTTTAATTATAATATAATGATTTTTTCTTTGTTCTATAGAGAGTGCCGAAAAGATGAACAGGGCTCTTCGGGATGTCAATCAATGTGTTGTGGGCGTGGCTACACGAGCCAAGTGGTGACAATCAAATATCGTTGCGAGTGCAAATACTACTGGTGTTGCTATGTGAAATGTAAAACCTGTACGAAAAAGGTGGAAATCAATCGATGTCGATGAGAAAATATAATTGACGTCGCCATTTACCTGCATTTTACTACATATTCTTTTTTATCTTATAAACTACTTGAAAAACGAGTATTTTGTTGAGAAAATCATATAACTATGGCTACACGAAATATTGTTTATTGGTGAAAGTTTTAATAATTTCGAAAAGAGTAAAACACGCTTTCGGTAGACACACGAAAAAAATACACGGAGTTTATATGAACAGCCATTATTGCGATTACGTATCCTGTATTTCGAAATCAAAAAACGTATGGATAATTGAATCCTGAATTCACGAGATGTCAAAATATTTATATTGAAAAGATAGCTTTGTTTATATTTATCATTTCGACGCACTATTTAAAATGTTTGTATGCATCATTATATAAAAGATGCATTTTTAGATGCGACGATGCACATTTTTGTGCACCAATTCATAATAAATATCAAGGTCCACTAATCAAGAAGTTAATGGATATTTGTTTACATAATATATAATTTTGTATTTTATTTACTTGTTGATATGTACATATCGAAATAGGTTATCAACTTCTATCCATGACAAAAAAATACGAATTTAAATAAATTTTTATTATTTACGATTGAAACATAAATGTATATATTGTTATTCGTTTTATGTTCAACTTTCTAGTTTGATCGACACTTGAAGGCCAAAAAAATTTATAAAACCTGGTTTTCAAACTACGTAGCCATACTCATGTATGTAGATAAATAACTTATGTTAATAACTTGAGAATCTGTTGTTATTATTTGTCGAATATTTCTGTCATTATTTGTCAAATATTTCTGATCAGCTGAATATATAAATATAGAACAAATAAAACTAGATATTTGAGAAAAAATACAAGAAAAGTCAGTTTTTATGTTTTCAATTTTATTGATTAATTAATATATATTTAATTGCAATTTTCTGAAATTTACATATTTTTCAAATAAGTTCAATTGATCAGATTCACATCAGATTCACATCACATCTCAAAGAAAACTTTTTCATATATACCCAATTCATGCGTAAATACTCCCCTTTCAGATAGACACAAACATTCGAATCAAGTCTTGCATTGTATAGAAAGTTGAATCGCAATAATGTTTCACGATAAGGCATATTGTGAGATGTCCATCATACAGTTTAGGATCAAACACATTATAACATAAATATGAGACTACATTATATGGATGAACTTTAAACACAGCTCATAAATTCGATGTTTTTCCATCAAAATGGGACTTTTATTAAAAATCTGAGTATTTCTAGACAACAATTTATCCATAGATTAGCCATATCGATGTTGAAATGCGACTTCTTTTCTTTTTGATTAAAAACAACCATACCTGTAGAAAATACTATATGAAATACTCCTTATCCTATACCACTGAAATGAATAAAATACAAACTCACTACTTAAAACTAATGCATTTATCTTTGGAAAGATGAAATGATTTATGTCTGTGAAACATTTTTGACTTTGAGTTTTTCATTATTATTTATCACGTAGAAAGACCACTTCCGTTTTTTAGCATCCTCTTATAATACATATATAATATACTATAATATGCTTGGATAAATAAACAGGATTAAACCCATATAAATATGCATATGTAGTGAAAATTAAATAAACAAACGCTTAACGCTTAACGCTTTTCTCTCCCATGGCAAGTAACTGTGTAAAAGTCTCATAAGGTTACATTTTCTTTGGATACAATGCAATCATTAATTGTTAAAAAAAAAAACTTTCCGTAAAAAAATTTTTACGGACATTAGTCTGTCGAATATACACAACACAGTTTTGAAGAGGCTGAGATATATTTCGTCCGAATATTGCAATAAATTTATTCTTTCATAAGTTTCATAAAAAAGCGACATATCGTAAACCCCATCTGCAATTTTAACTTCATGACATCATTATGCAATATCACAACATACAAACATGGATAATGAAAATCACGATTTGATATAATTTTGTTTGATCTTTACAATACATGAATCAATTAAGCCTCAAAAATGTTTTATTTTATCAACAAAAGCTTAAATCTGCAACTTAAAATTCATGACTGAGCAATAATTTATCATCCATACACAATACTGGATAATACATTTTATCTATATATTTTTTATAATCAATAAAATGTTTTTGTGCATTTTAAACAGTTTTAATACCATTATCAATTTAAAAAGAAATTTAAAGCAAAAGAACTTATTATGTAGTTTGATAGATAAATGGCTTTATATATATTTCAGTGTTGCCACTCACTTTCCGAAGAAAAAAAGTATAAAAAAAAGTATTAAAAAAAGTATCTCAAGAAAAAAAAGTATAAAAAAAAGTATTTTTCAGGTTTAAAAAAATTTCGGCTCGCGCCTACGGCGCTCGCATCAAAACCACTAAAAATATACCATATATCACTTGTTTTGCTAGGATTCGACTTTTCCTACCGTTTTTACCGATACAAAGACTGTACTGGTGTAAAAACAAAATAACGTACAGTGTATAACCCGCATCCTACATTATGTAAGTATATAGTTTTCTTCAAAATGTATATTTTACGCTAAAATTCAGTGAATTGGGTTTATCTCAATTAATCTTTAGCACAAAATTTAACAATGAATATAACTATATTTATTTTCTCTATAAATCATTAAAGAATTAAACTATATTTTACATGATATTTGCGGATGATATTACATGATATTTGCAGACTTAGCACTTTGAATATATTTCTAAATATCCCGATTGCCTTAAGGTCAGCCCAAACCCCCCAAAAGTTCTGCGGACAAACATGTCTACCTCAAATGTTGACGGACGGAAGAAATGAGGAATAGCAATAGCCCTTAGCCAAGCTGGTTGACTGGGGGCTAAAAAAAAGTATGGGGACAATCGAAGATGAGCCAAGCAGATGAGCAAACACATGTATTTAATAAAGTAAATCGATATCAAATCATCAATTTATATGAAACGTATCATACTAAATCATAAGATTACCTAGAAAACGTACATTAACACGTGCCTTGCAATTGTGTATTAAGAAAAAAATACACTAAACATTGGTTTTGAGTATACAATTATAATTACAACGCCCAATTATGGTGAAGCGAGCGCCGAAGGCGCGAGCGAAATTTTTGGCAAACGAAAAAGTATCAAATCGCCGATTTTGAAAAAAAAAAGTATAC
>LQRL01136358.1:2634-15504 GCA_001703475.1 Hydroides elegans | reverse complement strand
GCATTTAGAAATGATATGATTTCTATCTTGGCATTTAAGTTATTAAGAAAGATATAATTTTTCAAAACCTGTTGTGTCGTTGAAATACGTCACTTGGGCGTGTTTGCAATACAGTGTCCCATGCGGTGTGATGATTTACAAATTGACCTTGCTGTTGTTTATGCGAAAGATTGTATAAATGCATGCATTATAGTGCTAAACCTCTGTTTTAAAGACAAACACAAAATCTACCTTTATTGAAAATACAGCTTATATTGGCATTTCAAAGGGCTGATTAGCTTGCATATCATACTAGATTTAAAAAGCAAAATACTCTTAAAACGCTGGAACATCATTTATCAACACATTATTCTGGTATTAAAATTTGCTTTTTTTAGCCTAGTTTTGTTGTTGAGCTGTCCTGAATATTTAGACTAATTAGTCATGACCAACAACGTAGTCCTTTCAATGTAACGATGCATGCAAAATCGAAATTTTCCATGATCAGACCGCCGTAAATTCCACCATTTTTTTTTGATCGATAAAAAAAATGAAACCTGGACGTTACACATCTACAATATACATTTGTATAATCCCTCACTGTGCGTTGACAAGGCTTCATACAAACGTGCCGCAGATAAAGTTCCGTGAAAATACCTTTACATGTAGAATTTCCCCCTAGTTCTTCTTAGTTAAAACCCCCATAACTTTTTTTTGGTAGATTAAACTGAAATTTCAACGATGCACATCTGAATTATTTCATTGTGTAGAATTTAAATACGACAAAGACTTCATAAAAACGTTCCACGGACAAAGTTCTGTGAAAATATCCCTATTTCCCCATTTTCCTCTAAATTTAGGGTCGTAATTTCTATATTATTTGGTTGATCAAAGTGAAACCTCGACGTTGCAAATCTGCAATATATACGATGTGAAGTTTCAGAACTCAAGGATAAAGGTTTCATACAAAGGTGCCGCGGACAAACGATTATATCTCAAATATTACTGACGGACAGAATGGGGGATCGCAATAGCCTTCAACCAAATTGGTTGACTGAGAGCTAAAAACCATCCATTGTATAATTGGATAAATAAATAACATATCGAAGTTTAATAAGTTTATTCCAGGCTAACGCCACAACGACATACAAGAATAAAATTTGCGTGACTAGATAAATGTATAACCACTATTTGACCACGGAATGACATATTCAAATTCAAATGTTAATTTTTCAAAAATACAAACCAATGGAACGATTTCAGGTCCAATTTGATCGATATTTTTTGTAGTTAAGACAGGTAAAGCTACCTTATAAATAATATCAGTTTTAATGTTAAAACCTCAGGTTCATGCTTTTGCCCGATAAAGGTTGATTACCACTTAAAATTTGGTATCACAATTAAAGCATACATGGGCCAATTTAGTATTTGGCGGGAAATAAAACAAATCGAATTATCTTATACGAATTCTGGTCATTGCTGTTTCAATAACAAATACACAAATATATTAGAATATTGATCCATAAATATATCATATATGTATTTAAACGCTTATTTCCAAATAAAATAAATGCAATTTGATGTCTCCCTATTTGAACTTAATACAAACCAAACCCGAATTCGTTTAATTTTCTCAAATGTCCTATGATAAATATGTTTTCGAATCAACATATTACCGCATACATATTTTTCTTCATGGCTTTTAATATAATACATTTGTTTATCATGGATTATCATAATATAAGATATGATTTTAATCAAAAATAACTTTGTTCAATGTTGCTTTATGTATGACTCGTTATTACCGTTAAGTACCAACTCCTTCGACTTATTCATGTTGTGCCAATAACTAGCATGATTTCAAAATTATTGATACCTTGTCGTGCAATCCTTTTGTCATTCAGATTATATATTCAATACAATACCTTTTCTATGACCAAAACCAACCATAAAGAAACATACATGCTGGTTTACTTGAAATGACCCTGATTTGTTCTACATCTATATAACTCTATCTATCTATATATATTATATATATATATTGCAATAACGAGTGAAATTGTTCAGTGTTTGAATTAATCACAATAAAGGTATGGCAATTCACTCTCTATGTTACTATAATTCAGTGACTACTCTGTGTTCAGATTTAATGGGTACATAATTCTAATAAAACAAAATCTAACTAATTCAGTGTACAAACAAAATATAAGAAAACAACTGAACGACTTAGAAATGTGACCTGTTTTCTGAACCAACAATAAAATCGTCATAAATAAATGCAGTTCAAAATAAACCAGATTTTTGGCGAAATAATGACTCTTCTTACAGAGGAATGCAAAGAATAACATAATACTGTCTAAATTAGGATAACGCTCTATTTCAAAAGTTGAAATATCAAATACATGATTCCGTCCAGAAAAGTGTGAACTCGATAAAGCACTTTGATGGAAGGAAATTTGCAATAAATTGTGTATTCCAGATTAAATTAGTTCCATTTCATGTCTAACACGTTAATCTGGAAGTCAACCACGCAAACAAAACAAAGTTTGTGAAAACTTAGACAGTGTAATTTCACGGAATGTTATGCTTTATCAAAACAAAGAAAATAGGTCATAAAAGAAACATACATAAGAATGCGTCACTATAATCATAATCTATATTTAAACGATGTTAATTTCTACATTGTTTCTACATTGTTCTTTATATAAATAGCCCATTTTGAGTTTATGTTTCTAATGTATCGATTGAGATTCTGACCTATCATGGCTTCATCCTTAGTTGTGTAAATGCTAACAAAATTAATATCCGTTAGAAATACTACATTGGTTGATATGGGTGAATTGTTTACCCGCAAATCAACTTGATGAATCTATTTTCATACTGATAGAGAAAAGTTAAGTGGTTTTCAATCAAAAACCGAAACATCATTAAGTCCTTTTATAATTGATATTATTATGCGGTAATTTTTCAGGAATATTTACTGATATCACAATAACATTTCAATGAAACTAAATGCACCTAAACTATATTTGTTTATAAGAATATATAATGCGGCGAACTTTCAAATAAAAACTTTCAGATGAAACTTTCAAATACATTTTTTAACCAGTTTAGGCAATCATTATTTCTAAACAATCGAAAAACATGATTTTACATTTAAGCAAACCGTGCAAAAACCCATTTTTAACCAAAGACAGATACATCAATTTATTGCATTACTTCCCTTTACATATTGACCTAAAGTAATGACCGTATATCCAACAATTTGAACTAAACTAGTAAATAAAATCAAAGATCAGACCACTACGATTACTTTGTATACAGTTTATGTAACGTCATCGTTTCTACAATACATGTATAATACAATGCGCTTTGGTAAAGTTTTCCATCTTGTTAATGCAATACCGCCCCGGTTAACGGATCAACAATACTATATTTTAGAGTAATACCTAATCGCCAATTGGATGGTGAGTTTGCATACGTGAAGCACATAGGTGAAGCAAACACTAAAGCACTTTTATTTCGACACATCACAATAACCGACACCGGACTACACCATACCAATACCTGTTATACCAATATGCATGGAACTCTTTTCTACGCGAATAAAAATAGTTCCCTACATCAATGTCTTACAGCAAACAAAAGCGACCACATTCAAATAATATATAACTGACTACAAATCATACCAAATTAACGATTTTCAATCTATCGATCTATCGAACAAACCTAATACTTGAATGACTTTAAAGCTAGATTTTACATTACGGAGAAACAAACACTGACTAAGCAAATTGACAATTTTATCAAACCAAAGTTATTCAAAGTTGATTTTAAGATTAAACGTGCTTTCAGTTTTCATGTGCGAAAAAATGATATTCGTATTACCCTCTGCTTTATATACTGTGTGTTATTGTATCTAAAATCCTAATATCAAAGTTACATAATATTAATATCAAATCAAATAGCAATATTGTGAAAGCCGGTTGAATCAACAACTTTCTTTATTCTCACAACCACGTGATATATCACTTGTATCACGTGGCCGTATTGATGGCCTTGACTTGTCATCATCACGTGACAAACTACTGTCAATATCCGTATCACTTTCTTCATTGGCTACAAAATCAATGACGTCACAACTCAATTTGTTGTCGTCATCAACAGTCGATAGCGAAACACTGGGGTCGGTACCAGACCGTTCCCCTCTTGCGGATTCCAGACTGGAATCTGTTAGAATCTCGCTTTTTGTGGAATCCTGTACGTCTACGGAAAATTTCCCGGAATCTATACTGGCGATAAATTGCTGTTCAATTTCGCTGCGGAGCTGTTCTAATGCTTGATTCTCTTCTTCGTCCTCTGATAGGCTATCTTCACTCTCATCCTCAGCCTGTGAACTGTGATCTGATTGGTTGAACCTGGGTACATCCAACTGTTTCGCGCCTTGTGATTGGTCAACCGAATTATCAAGACTTTGTGTCGTGGAATGTGATTCGTAGAATGCATCTTCATCTGATTGGATGTCTTTTGGTGAAGCAGACGATGGATTCACTTCCGCTTCCGGTTCAGGAGCGGCGGCCATATTGGATTTCAAAGCTTCGATTTCTTCCATGCAGTGCTGCAAGCCGGCGCAGTAATGCAGCATCAAAACGGCTAGGGACTGGACACGCTCGTCGGATTTCTCGATCTGCAACAACAACGGGTTAGTGCAATCAAACTTATGACGACGCTGACAAAATACACGCACACGATTTATAAAATTCAATCACAAATCTGTATCATTAAAGACGTGGAGCATGGCAATAAGCAAAGAGTTTTTAAAAAGATACATGTAGACCGAGAATTTCATCATCTCATCATTTCCTTACCTAATCCTAACATATTTTCTCATCGTTTTATATTGAATAAAAATAGGTTTGATTAAGTTTAAATTAAGTTTAAGATCGGTTCGGGTCCATTTACCTGGATTTTGAAAGACTGTTTGCGTCGTTGTGAAGTGGCGGCCTTCTCATCTTTGGTGAGTTCCGCTCTGTTTTCTGACTCAGTGTCGATTTCTCGTTGCAGTTTGTTAATCTATTTAGTAATAAATGTGAATAAATTATCATGCGGTGGTGTTTGTTTATGGTGCCATTGTGATACGAAGTATTGCAAGAATTTGATTATGTGTAGAAATACTTTATTTTTATTGATATTTTAGAAAAATATAAACATGTATATAACATGCCAGTGCCTAAATTTACCAGGTTTATCATTTGACATGTGCCTAGAAGACTAAGTGGGGTGAAAATATCAAAATCTACCTATCGACTACATTTTATCGAATGAACATTTATGAAAGCACTTCAGTTTCACAATCATAAATTTTACACAAATCAAATCCAATCAAACATTAAATAGAAGACAAAGATGGAAAATAAATGTATGATGTACATGTGGGATCTCAAAAAAACACAAGGACTGTTACCATGGCATCGAGTTTCTCGCGCCGTTCATTAGGCGGCAGGTAGCTGAAGAGTTCCTTGCCCATCTCCTTTGCCCTAGTAACCACTTGTTCATCAGAGCGAACCGTGAACTTCTGGTGCTCGTAGTAGCGAACCAGGTTCATGTCGCGTTCCATTTCGGCGTCGGAACCTGTGACCTGGTCCTCTTCCTACGAAAAAAGTGGGGGAAAAATTGCTTAACACATTGTATAGTTTTTAAGCATACTATGATAGTTTTGTAAATTTTGCTTATAAAAAAGTATACTATAATAACATTTGCTGATGGGATAGCATAGTTTAGTATAGAACGCAAACAAATTATATAAAAAAATGCTTATAACTTTTAAGATAGTATAATACATTTTGTATAATAAAGATTATTTATAAAATAGTATAGTATACTAAAATTGCTTGTAAGATGATATATTGTAGCAAAAAAGCGTATAAAATAGTATATTATGTTTGAAATTGCTTATATGATAGCAAAGTAAAGTAAAAATGCGTATAAAATAGTATACTATGGTAAAAATTGCATATAAGTAAAAATTGCTCGATGGTTTTTGGTGTGCTTTAACCTATTGCTTGTGCTTCCTGACACACAAAAGTTGACAAACTAAAGATATTTATTTAATGTGTTTATGTTTATAATGATTGAGATTAAGCAACAAATCATATAACTTACGGATTTGTTTTTGAGATCATCGAGGGAGTTTGATGAACGCGTCTTTTGCAGAGGAGCTTCCGCTCCTTCGGCTGAAAGAGACAACGCACATTGTGAAATAAACGTAATTTACATGATCTAACGCAACGATGATATGTTGTATTCTGAAATAAGAAGTAAAGGCCTGCAACCTTATTAGTTTAGTCTGATTTCAGGGAGAAGGGAAATAATGAGACAGAAAGAGAGACGAAGAAAGAGAGAAGGTTGGTTGAAAAGAAGGAAGGATGTTGGTGTATCCTTGTAAATATAGTCATAATTAGTCTATTGTTCACAAAAGTTCAAGAAAGACACAGATAGAAGTTTGGTGATTGAATCACTCCGTGTCTTTCACATACCCTGTAATCGATTTTTAAATACAATACTCAAAATTCATATATGATATACCATTGAAAGGCGTTGTATCGGCATCAGGAGTAGGTGTGAGATCAGTGAGAGAATTGCTGCGTTTTCGTTGTGGTGCCACCTGGGCCCCCGTTGAAGATGTTTCTTGTGTTGATTTACTAAGAGCGCTGAGGTCAGGGCGAGGAGGTACTTCAGGAGCTTCTGTGGAAGAATAAATTTGATATATTGAGGACTAATACATAAACTTTCGACATTGTACCGTTTTTGTGTAAAAAATGAAACAATCTTAAATTGAAACATGCTAAGCTTTGCTTCTTAATGTTTGCATTCAGTGCCAGTCATTCTCAAAATTAATGCATGACATTTCGTTCACTTAATTCATGACTTAAACCGAATTTACATGATTTGTTTAAATGATGGCCTTTTCGTATCGTTAACTTTCACAAAGAACTTTATAGATTTATTAAAAAATAAGGATTCATAATTTCTAATAAAATCATGCTATGCATAAACACCAAGGTACGTTTTTTTTTTAATTTGGTGAGGTTGAGATATACCAAAGTTCATAACTATCTAGCGGCGATCAAATATCATTATAGGCATTTAACCTACTTTATATCTAAATAAAAATGCGTCTCAGTCAATGAAAAAGTACAATAACTACATAGCATACCCTTGCTTCGTTCGGCATTTTTATCACTGCGTCTAAACCGACCCAGGAACGACGGCTTCAAATTGGCCTGAATGACCTCTGACCCTTTGACCTGTTTGACCGCTGCTTTGGCCGTCGCCTGAAGCACACTCTCTCCCTTCACTTGTTTTGCCGCCTTGACCGCGCTTTCCACGAGCGACTGCGAGTCTTTGAATTTAAAGCCAGACCTGGTGAAGAGAGGAGAAGAGATGAACACTATAGAGCTAAAAACACGTAGACTAGTACTGCAAGTGACCCGATTAAAAGCGTGATGGTATGATAAAATATATTTCATAATGTCATTGGGACCCATTTACTGCACTCTGCTTGTCAAGGTTTTTCATTTGTTAATTGATTCGATATCATGTTATTTCCAACCCAAGAATATTAATTTTGTATACGTTTTACTCAATCACAAATATCCTGGCGAAGTACAAATAGTCTTCTATTAGTACGTTTTCTTTGCAACACGGTTGCAGAGAAGGAAACTTCCATATTAAAACCATATTAACCCATACATACTCAGTGCAAAGCGTCTGCTGTTGGCACTTATCCGTGCACTTCTTGTGACACACGAGCGCACATACTTCGCACTTGTAGCCGTTTTTGAACCAGATTTTCTTGTGACAGAAATTGCAAAAGGTGGCACCGGAGAACTTGATGCTAACGAAGCGATGGTGGCCTTCCTGGATGGAACGACTGCAAAGAGCAGTAAGGAAATTACTAACAATACAACCAAATCAACAAAGACCGAAATAACTATTATTATATATGTTTATGTTACATTGCTAACGTTTAATTTTAGTCACCTATCATAGCTCCGCCTCGTTTTTACCTAATCACAGGTTTTTAAATAATAATCTTTATTTGTAACTTTTCTCTTATTCTATCCCCACTACCTTACTCCTTTGGGCTCAACTCTGTCTTCCATGCATTCTCTTATAGTCTTCCACTCAACCCTCTTCCACCCTCTGTCACCCTTTAAGAACCACCTTTATAAAAAATATTTTGCATGTTTGAGCCCCTTTCTTACTTCTTAAACGACAGCTTCCTCAGCGCGTCTTCCGGTTTCTTCTCAGTGGCTTCGAGCGCTTTCTGCTCAGCGTTCTCCTCGTTTTTGCGCTTTATTTGAAGCAATTTCTTGCGATCTGCTTTGCTCAGCGATCGCGTCGAGTGCAGAAAGGAGAGCGTGACATCGCCGTGGCAGAGACTATCGTCGTAGCCTTTGTGCGTGGCCAGGTCGGGATACTGTTTGGCTCTGTGAATATTAAACAATTAATCCTTTTCCAATTTAATCATAGTTCTCTATCCTATATTTTGTTTTCTTTATTTAACATCCTCACCAAATCAATAGATTATTGACATACATGTATTTAAACTATTTAGCGTCGTTTACTAGACACTTACCACAATAATTTATCATATAAATTGCACGGGAAAAGCAACAAATCAAAAATATGATTGCAAAATGACACTGTTAGAGTTTGGTACAGATCGAAGGAAATAGTCTAACCTGTTGTTGTTATTGTTGCCCCGTGCCTGCACAGGGCTTAAATGGTAGTTGGTGAGAAAATCCCCTTGTAGTGTGACGAGGCACTCCAGTGCAATGTTCATAAGGGGAATGCTGACCTAAGGGATAAACCAAAGAAAGCGTCAACATTGTATCGACCAGGGTTATAAATTTATCTGTCAGTGCAGCTACATGGATAGACAGGCATGGATGTAGAACTGATAGAATGTGTAAGGGTAAATAAGCAATGTATGCCACTGTTGTGTATAAAAACATTGTACCAAGCACTACAATTATCGGTCTATTCTCTATATATGTATTCCGAAAAAATATCCATCATTTATCATTTTGCAATGTCCTTGTAAAAGAAAACATGAAATATACGTTGCATTTGTCTTTTTCGCAAATTAATACAAGATGTACCAGTATATCATTAACCAATATAGATTGTCTTCCACTAATTATTGCACCTCGAAACTAGCATATCTTGCTTATAGCCTTTATCATTGGATATGATAGTTTATACTTACATGGCCCATAAGTGTGTCTTTTTCCTGCTTTAAGGGCCGGTTCTGTTTGTCAAGTTTACCCGGCTGCCTGCACCATAAGCACAGGTTCAGGTATTTGTGCTTGTCTTCAACGTCGAAATAGAACTCCTCGTTAAAAATCGGATCCTTGGAAAAAATATGAAAGATGGTAATTAAAGTTAATGAGGAAATCAAATACATAAAGCATTGAAGTAGTTTGTACCCAAATAATTGGCTACTGCAGTATTATTTAAAATAGAGCCTGGTTGAACCGAACACCTAGGGACTAGCTAAATTGTTTGATTAAACCGATATTCGATTAAACCGATAAGATTTTTCAAGAAAATATAGAGCATCGGACTACATAATACGATTCCTTTAAAGTTTTAATCGTACATCCCAACTAATCCGATTGCCATTTGAAAAAAAAAACGTTATGCTCATAAGAATCAGAAGAGGATTATATCCACCATCTCATATGGGTCTCCGAATTCATAAATAAATGATATATTAGACCACAAGAAGGTATGTATTTGTGGACAGATACGCACAAAAGTTAATATTCAAGCTTACCCTAATAGCCGGGGTCATATTCGTTCGTCGCAGGTCAACTTCTCCGTCCGACATCGTCGAAGTGCTGTCACTCGAGTCCGACACTCGGTTCATCTTGAGAGCGGGGTCCGATTTAACCGGTTTCAGTCCAACGGGCTCCTTGCGGGTTTAAAATGGTGAAAGGGAAATGATCTGAGTCGATTAATATATGTTGGTATTAATGCATGAGATGACTACGTCATATGATTATTGCACGTTGATTTAATTGCAAGAAGAAACTATATATTGATTGTTTGTCTTTATTTTTGCAGCTTCAATTTGTGAAATATATGCGTTTTGAAATACAAAATTTATACAAATGCATTATAATGAAAACAAATAATTATTTTTAGTGTTCAGTGTGTACTTACCGGCTCTTGAGTACTTCTAAAGTTGTTTGCGTCCATGGATATACTGTCTGGATTGGTCTTTCTTCTGTCAAATAAAAAATCAGATTCAGACGTTAAACAGGAAACTATTCATAGATAGGTTAAGCAGTGTAGACAAACATTCAACTAAAACTAAACCAAAAAATTGCTCTCCTTTAAGTTTATCTTTTGAAATTGACCACATTTTGGATGCGAAATTAACGGACAAGATGACAATGTATTCAAACTATTATCTCCCGCCTTTCTTAAGCTTCTCAATCATTACCTTCCCTATATCATTTTTTAAGCATACTTTTTCATAATCAACCAACTTATTTTGTCGTTATTCTCGCTTTATATATCATAAATCACCATGCCCTACATCATTTACTACCCCTCCACCTCACCCTTATATACAGTGCACCACGTTTAATTTGAACACGGATAATTTGAAGTTCGGATAATTTGAACTAAATTCTCCGGTCCCGATTTGTTTCCTCTATATATTCTACCAAATTTGCTTCGGATAATTTGAATTTTTCACTTCGGTTAATTTTGAAGTCGATTTCAAGACGTAAAGTGTATCCCGAAAGGGGTTGAAATTAAATAAAGATGGTCTGACAAGCAAACGCTATGTCAATATTACCCCTTTGTTCTACTAATCTCTGCATTGAATTAACATAAAATCATGTTTGTTTTTCCATATGGACAAATATTGTTGCCTTGTCGTGTTAATCCAGGATCAATAAGAATTCAATTTCAACTTTATCGTCTTAACATGAAGAAGAGTGAAAACAAAAAGAGCAAACATGTTCATGTAAACATCAAACAGTAACAGAACCTTTGTGATCCATTAAAATGCACATTGTGCATGTCGTTATGCCCTGATGATCTTTGATTGCAATTACTGATCTGCTCAGGGATATCATTTTCTTATTATTTTTTATAGTAAAATGCATGAAACAGGCTATTTAATGAAAAAGGCTATTTATTGAAACTATTTAGCGTATATTTCATGTTCTGGTTAACAGTTTTATCTAAAAAAAAAACTGAAATATTTAATAGTAGGGCCTATAGTTTAAAATCGTTGCCTAGATATGACATATATATAATCAAATAATACAAGATTGTCAAGGACAATGACCCAGCTTTAGTTTTATCTTATCCTTGAGTTTTTTAAGTACTAGCAAACGTGTTATTGTTAATTGTATTAATGTCACTCAACAGGTAAGTGTTATGCAAAAGCCGGTATAAAAGTCATATGTTATCCATTTGTTTCACCATCTCCATATAAACAACAATTAATAAAATATTTATTTTTATATCATTATACCATTATTATAAGGAATCGGTGGTACAAGTTGGGATTCGAACACACGACCTTATGACTATGAGTTCGATGCTATAACCCTAAGCTACAGGCCCGTATGTGATATGAATGAACCTACACATAATACGTATGAGTACATTGTGACACAACCATTTATATCAGATCAAAGACTTTCAGATAAGATATGGCTGTCTTCTATAGGCACCATACATGAGAATATCATTTTTGGCATTTTCTCAAGGAAAAATATTTTTGAGCTGAATCTAGGATCGAACCCACGACCTTTGGATCATGAAGCCGATACACAACCGACTGAGCTATTCGGCCAGGTATGTGACAGCTGCGATCCAAACGGTCAATAAGTTCACCAGACATAAAAATCAATAATTTGAAGTCAGAAGGCATGCGTCAATTAGAAATATGCACGTACCCATTGTTGGAGTCAATCACCCAACCCAAGAGCCTCCGCATGACCAACCATTCTGCTTGCGGCAGGTTTGGTCGTGTATATATTACACGCCATACGACCTGTCTTACCGATAGCATATGGTATATGGTCATGCGGAATGGGCTAAATAGACTTTTTAGTATATAAAGGACCACATTGGCGGAAATGGCAAAGTCCACCATGGCGACCACAATGGTTCGATCGTCATCAAAAGCACAATCCATAATGAGGTGACCATATAGAAGCTTGTGTTAAAGTTTGAAAACTCTATGATCAAAACTGTGGGAGAAGATAGCTATTGAAGCTAAGGTTTTTTTTTACTATATATTAGACCAAATATGGCGGAAATGGCGAAGTCCACCATGGCGACCACAATGGTTCGATCGTCATCACAAGCACAATCCATAATGAAGTGACCATATAGAAGCCTGTGTTAAAGTTTGAAAGCTCTATGATCCAAACTGTGGGAGAAGATAGCTGTTGAAGCTAAGAGTTTTTTACAATATATAAGACCAAATATGGCGGAAATGGCAAAGTCCACCATGGCGACCACAATGGTTCAATCGTCATCAAAAGCACAATCCATAATGAGGTGACCATATAGAAGCCTGTGTTAAAGTTTGAAAGCTCTATGATCAAAACTGTGGGAGAAGATAGCTGTTGAAGGTAAGAGTTTTTTACAATATATAAGACCAAATATGGCGGAAATGGCGAAGTCCACCATGGCGACCACAATGATTCGATCGTCATCAAAAGCACAATCCATGATGAGGTGACCATATAGAAGCTTGTGTTAAAGTTTGAAAGTTCTATGATCAAAACTGTGGGAGAAGATAGCTGTTGAAGGTAAGAGGTTTTTACTATATATAAGATCAAATATGGT
>LQRL01136344.1:0-12425 GCA_001703475.1 Hydroides elegans | reverse complement strand
AAAAAGTGCCGGGCCTTTTGTGAGAAATGTTGTACCGCGCTTGGTTCCAGGAGAATTGAAAAGCAGCATGGTGTTCCACCAAGACAGTGCATCTTACCATGCGTTAATATAGACGATCCAGAATCTCGACGAAGCCGATATAAATTATGTTGCACCTGTAGAGTGGAGGCCCAAGTTACCTGATACCGCCCCAATGGATTATAGGTTTTGTGGCATCTTGACAAGGGAGCTACAGAATAAATTCATACGGACCCTAGCTAATCTTAAGCGTATCCTCAAAATGCCCGGGAACGACCCAACCAAGAATATGATTGATAGGGCTCTACGCAGTAGGCCGAAACGATATATACTTATATATCATTAACATCGATCTTACATCAAACATCTGTTAAAATTTCAAGCTTGAAAGTTGCATAGTTTTTATTCTATTACAAAAATAAAAGTGTCCAAAATTAAACTGAACACCTCTTGTATTACAACAATTACATACTTTTTTACGGTTATGAGGAAAAAGAAAACAACAATGTAGTTTCCGCAAGACTCAGTCTCAAAAAATTTTAGAATCTATCAAATACCTGTACATCACTTTTATTCTCACAAGTTTCATCCATCATTTTTGGTATTAAGATATGTTTCTAATTCCCTTTAATATCATTTATCACTGTTATAATATGGCCGTTTAATGCGGTTGAAATTCCTTTATATTATGAATATCAAGCGTTGTTTTATGTTTTATTAGAATGTTTTCAAATGATGCAACTACTCTGATTATTTGTATGTGACTACTGAAATGATTTTCATAACGGCTCACGTATTATAAGTTTCAGGTCTCTTAAGAATGAAAACAGTCAATTTTATTCATATCTGATATTTATTTATATGAATTTATTTACATTTCACATTTAACACACAAACTTTTTTTTATAAAATAAACTATTAGTTATTAACGGTGTGCGATTACTTCACTGATATTGCGAAAGCTGTTCATAGAATACATATATGTACATCAATCAAATGATTAAGTTTAGAAAATAAAGAAAAACATCATTTAAATTGATTGTTTTAAAACATTTTTTATGAAGCGTACTTATTAAGGTTAAAATGCAATACATGTCATATATCTTATTTTTAAACACTGGATCATAAGCACAAATGTTCTAAAATAAAACACGTCACAGAAATCTACAAAGCAAATTTTCAAATTGTTTTTGTTTATATATTGTCTATGCACCTACATGATTATTTCATTTTTTTCTATAAAGCACATAACTGATTCATAATAAATACATATATACATTGACACATTTCATACAATATTTCTACAATTCAACATTCTATTTATATATAATTCATAATTAAAAACAATTAAATGTATTTTTAAAATTTACATATTTTTCTTTTATTGCATTTGGCTCAACATACCTTATATTGAAATAAATCTGAAGAAAATTCATGCAAGGTCTTTAGCGCAAGCTGTCCTTTTTTACTAAGGATAATTCTGGCAAGCACTATGTTAATTCCATTTCCTTATTTTTGCATCATTCAGACTTTTTTAAAAACTTTGTTTGATCTACATGTTTTGTTTGTAACTTAGTCTTTATAACATATATGGTACACCTTATCAACCAATTGCTAAAATCATATGCATTCATTCTCAATATTACTTTTAAGATCCGTTGTAAGATTTCTTGTTATAGATAAAATCAATCCACCAAAACACCTCAATTATTCAAGGAATCCACTATAATAAGATCGATTGGCATATCAAAATAAAGTCTAGTGCCGACAAAAGACGATCTCGGTTTTGGTCTCCACCTTATTCTTTCTTACTATCGACAGCTGTAAGTAGCATATTCCATTATTATCACCTAGGTACCCTACTGTTCGGATAAAGTATATTCATATTATTGCAATACATGTATATTCCTCATCATTTCATGAATAAAAGAGGCCCGATTTCCAAACTTTAGTTTGTTCAAATAAAATTTAGTCGATGTAAAGAAAAAAACATCATTCCTTAGAGTACCAATAAGTCATCCAATTAGGCACTGAACATAATATCCTCCATGCCCTCCGCCCATGCTTCCTGCTCCTTTTCCGCTGCTTTCCCCGCACCACCCATCGGCAATCCCGCCTCTTTCGCATGCAGCTTCCTAATATGATCCCTCAGTGTTGCCGACCTTGTAACCGCCTTGCCGCAATACTTGCACTGGAATGCCGGTTTGCCCACTTTATGCGCGCAATACAAATGAGCCGACAGATCCGATTTCTTGTTATAGCGCCGGCTGCACAAGTGGCATTCGAATTGCTCGCCGCGGAAGCCTTCGGTTGGCGGGTTCGCCTTTGGTGGCGACGCCATTTCTCCGCCATCTTCGCCCATAGCAACGTTGCCTGATCCGTTGCTATGGTAACGACGAATGTGCTTCGTAAGCGACACGGCGCGTGTGAATGGTTGCTTGCAGAATTCGCATCGGAACGGAGCATCACCGATGTTATGTGCGCGGTATTTATGCGCCTTCAAATCGTATTTGCGCCAATACGACAAATTGCATTGGTCGCATGGGAATTTTTCTGTGACTTCGTCGCCTTCCCGGCCTTCGACAGCATGCCCTGGGGTTCTTTTTTCCATTGGCACTGGGAACTGGCCTGGTTCTGCCACGGCTGGCGGTAAGGGGTTCGTACCATCTTCCTTTTTTTCCCCGGCATCTCCTTCAGTTTTAACTCCATCTCCACCATCTTCACCATCCTCCTCCCTGGTTGCCACGGGACACCACCTCATGTGAGTCTTCAGCCCCCTCTGCGACGCGAAACTCTCCTTGCACAACTCACACTGATTGACAGTCTCATCCCCGCAATCCTCAGCCCATTCCTTCGCATGCACGGTCATCATGTGATGCTTAAAGGGCGGCTCCAAAAAGAAGCTCTTTCCGCAGTAGTTGCACATGAATGGCACATCGCATGCATCGTGGACGTAGTGCAGGTGGCCCAGCAACTTGCCTTTCTTCCAGAATTTCGCGTCGCATAAGTGGCATTCGTGTCTGGCCGTCATTTTGCGGACGCGCGTGCGGAAGCGAGGTGTTTTCTGCAAGTAGAATAGAAATAAAACGGTGGTTTAATCAAACTTAAACTGTCGTAATGGGATGAATGTGGGCTTCATTACATAGGCTATATTTCTAATCAATGGAGTGTGAGATTATTTTTTATAAAAAATTATATTGTGTACAATACTGAAAATATGTTTATAGCGATACATTAATGTGCAGAAAGGTTTAAAGCAAGGTTAACAAAATAAGATATATTTTTTCTTTGCATTTAAATATTTGCATTTTCAAAGTTACTGTTCCGATATCCTGAGGTTACTTCATTGCCATGCTAATTATTATGTATGTGTTAACTCTATAGTGTAGTTTAACTATTATATGCTTATAAATCTATATGGAGGATCACTTTATTACTTTATTATATCTAAAGGTACAAGAATTGAACTAACTAATTGTTATATTTCCAGCAATGTGAGCATTTTTTTAAAAAATAAATATAAGGTTTGGTAATGGTTGTTATTAAACTTTCGTAGATCTATGAGGTTCCATTGATTTACAAGTGCATTTCGATTAAGGTCCAAGCATAATAAACTCAAGTGAGCGATAAGCCCAAATCCGTAAGTGAATACAACATAAACAAACTAAATGATTAGTTCTTATACAGAAGCAACAAAAACAGCAAGAATACATGAAAGATTAATAAAACGATGATATGAATTTAACATAAACAATATTTGACAATAACAGGGTAAATCATTGATTTTCATCAAAGCATCTTTAGGTTTCATTTGAATCAAGTTTCTATTGTTGCGAATACGCTTCACACGGGATTCATGTCATATTAGATAGTTATTTGATTAACTTGGCGGATGGCAGTAAAGTTGAGGTGAAAATAACGAAGGAAAATTGTCATATGGACTAATTCAATTGTTGTTTACTTGTTTTACGCAAGGCGGGGATAAATGGAATCCTTTGTGCAAGGCTGCTCTTTTAGGTTCAATTCTTTTATCAAAAATACGAAAACCGTCTTATTTTATTTATTTAAAGCAGATTTATTCACCCGTTATCATGTCACAGCAACTATTCTAAACACAACAGATTAATAGCAACTCAATACAGATCAACCATTTTCTTGTCTTCATTATCTGATTACTTTGAACGCATAATGGATTCATATTCATTTTACAAGATACGTCATCGGCACATAAACACATGATATTAAAGAATTCACGCATACATTTTTCAAGAGTCTTAAAGAGTCCACATATCATAAAAATGACACAATCTTAACAAGGACAACGGCATTTAAAATACCAGAATAAAGTATGTAACTGCTTTAATCTTTAAAACTGTCCATAATATCAACAGCAACTGACACAATCCTACTCGGGCTGTTTGGCCCCTTCTTGACACTTTTTTGCATGCTTGCTCAAATAAGCCGCCCACGCGAACCCCGCTCCGCACTTTTTACACCTGAACGGCGCTTCCCCTTTCCCATGCGCCCTAAAAAGGTGTCCACGAAGGTTGCATTTATCCTTGTACACCTTGGAGCAAATCGAACACGTGAACTTCATTTCCGCTTTGTCCTTGGCAACGGGTCGCTCCTTAGCAACGCTGTGTGTGACGTCATAATGGCGGTTTAGTTCGGCGTAGGTGTCAAAGCCCTGACCGCACAGTTGGCATAGCAACGAGGAGGTGGCTGCTCCGATAGGGAAAGGGTTTGTGGTTGCCCCGGAGATCCATGGCTTGCGTGGTGTCATGAAGGACTGCATCTAGAAGTAGAAAACATCGCGTTTTGAATTACTCCAGAAATGGTTTGCTTGTGTCACATGGCGTTTCAAGAAACAGAGGACATACGCACACCGACTTAATTATTCCGTCTATATCTACGTTTATCAGAATTAGTCATTTAAACAAGGATTTCAGATGGATTAGAGCGCATGCCTTAAATAATTTGCAATATATTGGAAATGCAGGACAGACCTTTCGGTTAAACATGTTAAAATTTATTATATTTATGTACTTATCAAGCATTAGTGGTTCCTTTTTATGATTAGTTTGTTTGACAAAAAGCTAAACTTTTTTCTTCATCGAGCTTCTTTTGGGAAATTCGTGAAATTGGGACGATAAAATTAATTTTATTTGATGCATTTTTTTATAATCTCCTACGAACACTTAGATTAATACATGATTAATAGCAGTTCTATATTCTATTTTTTTTATTTATGAAGTTATTTGTCTTTCGTTTTGATTGAATAAAAGTACTCTTTGATAGCATATCTCAATATTGAAGTATGAATCTATCCTATCAAATTTAAGAAAGGAATCTATCCCAAGTTCTTATAAAAACAAATCAACAACATGTTGAAATAGTTGTGAAACAATTAAATATGGTTCTGAAACAATTTGCGAGCATGGACAGCATAATCCAACAATCATTCATTTAATCTGATTATTAACTTTTGTTTTTCAGTCAATATCATTAATATCATTTTGAAAAAAAATCGTTGTTTTGATGTGGTTGTATTTCGTTTTGTGGCATCCGTTTGATCTTCTAAAATCACTCACAGGCACATCATATGGTATCGATAACTTCCTATTTTTGCTTTTCATATACTGAGGTTTTGGGTAGATTTCGAAATATAAATCATCGCCTTTTTCCATATTTCGACAAGTTGAACAGTTCCTGTATATATTTAACAACAGTTCCTACACCTTCTCAATCAGTGCTGGTGTACTTTCTTCATATGCGATTCCCTTTGCGTCGACCATGTAAATCCTTGGCCACAATAACCACATTTAAAGGGCGCTTCTCCTATCCCATGCTCTGCGAACATATGCGCCTTTAGGCTCCGCTTATTGGAGAAGTCCACGGGACACATCTCACATTTGTACTGCCCTCCTCTTTTATTCGTTGGATTCGACCTCAACTGTTGGTTACTATTCCCGTGCAAGTTTTTTGCTGCTTAATAATTTCTTTTATATGTATTTTGGTTTTAAATAAATGTTTTTAGTGGAGTTATAGTTTTCCTTTTACCGACATTTACCTTTACTTTAGTGAACACCATAAAAAGACCATGTTAGGTCATTTAAATAATTTGTTAATGAGTTCTCATGCAACTTCTAAGCAAAAAAAAAATGCAGAACGTTTCGTCACATTTAATAATACAATAAATATAATAACATAAAATCGTACCGTAATATACACTGCAAGAATAGACTGGGGCACCGTATCAATCGGTACATGCAAAGCGTTGATACTTGGTTGATTCATTGCGTTCAAGCATTATATCTTATAAATTCTTTGTAATTGTTCATACATTTTGATTGACATCTTTTTAAAATCATGATTATCACGTTAGTTTTCATTGTTTTGATATTGCACTACAATGTTTTTATTTGAATGGCACATAAACGACTGGGCTCTTATTCATATTGATTTTAAAGTTAAATATCTTAACCTAAGAAATTGTTGGACAGTTTAGCTATACACATTATATTTTGTTTCTTTTGTAGAAGCAGTAAGTTAGGCATACATGTATGTTGTTGTGTAAAATGTTGTTAATGCAATAATTATCCAACACTACAGTCTTGAATATGTAGATTTATCTTCCCTTCCTGTTGACCACTTCAAACCATTAAACAGAACGATGATTCATGCACATTGCACTAGACGCCAAGTCTCGAAATGTCGCATTTCCATCCACATTTTCTTATCGCTATCTTCATGGCTTTAACCAAATCCTCTTTGATATCCCATTCTACGTCGAATGATGCTTCTTCATATGCAACGCCAGGCTCGCAGGCCACGCAAAGCCCTCCTTGCAAATCTTGCATTTCCTTGGCGCATCCCCCTGCGCATGCGTCCCATACATGTGCGCCCTCAGGCTGAACCCATCCCTGTATCTTTTGTCGCATATGTGACACACATATTGGCCCACGTGGCGTTTTAGTTGGTGCGCGGAATCGTAGTGGTTGTAGAGGTCATTTTGGTTGATGAAGGATTTTCGACAGATTTGACATTGAAGGAAGGGTTGGCCGCCGGGTTTGAGGTGATGAGAGGTTGGTGTTAGGATTGGAGGTGGAGCGGTCATCATCAGCTAAAACATAGTAAAATGAAAGCCGTGGTTTATTTATTTTCTTTTATTATTTGATAGCATATTCAAAACTAAAAATATACATAATGCTTCGCCCAGTTTTATATTCACTTTTTTATACATCCTTTTTATTCTATTATTTAATTAATGGCCTTCCATGCATTTTGCACAAATACACACACTAAACATAAAGCTCTAAAATACAGGTCCATAAAATTTTGTATTTTCTAACATTTTATTCCAGGGAATATTTAAATATTTTATGTGTTTGATACATGTTTTACACGAAGAATTTCATAAAGTTGATTTCTGTTTAGCAATATTTTTGGTTAACTGGAACTAGACTATGTCATTTACGGATTAACTGATATGGATATAAATTAAGCACGTTTCCCCATAAATAGACCCGTCAGACTTGATTTGAATATTTTGTTGATATTTGAAATAACGAAGTGAAAACCACCGAAACTCGGGCACTTATGCTTATACAGATAGTACTACACATACAAAACATTATCACCACCTTATATTTTGAAATATGAAATAGTATGCATTCATGATATGTTCATGTTAAGCAACCAAAGCTGTAAAACAAACTTCCTCAGTAATTAAAGGTGTCCGACAAACAAATATTAGAACATATTAATAAAATCGTCACAGTTTATATTCAAGTCTCTCTTATTTTCACTTGTCTTCTATTGCACCATGGACAAAAGTTGTTTTTTTTTGTGGCATTTTTTTCTGACCAATCATCTCATACCTACTCCTCTGAAACCAATTGGACAATGTTCACTTTATTCCACATCTCACATCTTGTCTTCTTGGTAACCATGACACTCTCGCATAAGCTTGACAACCTGCCTGTGATGTATGAACCCATTGTCACACACGCGACATTTTCGAGGCGCCTCACCAATACCATATGCCTGAAACTGATGCGATCGTAGCTCAAATCTCCTTTGAAACGCCTTACCACATAACCCACATATGTCTCGCTTGGGTTTCTGTGATGGTTTGTGTACGGTATGTTGTTGTTCGTAGCGGGCCTGAAGATGGGCGATGTCGTGAAATGCTTGGCCGCATAGTTGACATTGGACGGGGCCTATTGGTGGTTGGTTGGGAAGATGAGTTATTGGTCCTAAATGGTTGCCATGGTGATGGTGGGCGGTCAATGGTTGCCATGGCATCTGGAACAAGGCGAAAAGGTGGTTGAAATTGAATTGTAAGAAATGCTCTTATTCGTTGTTGATATTTGATCAGGTTATTGGATTGTGCAATTCTCTGGTTCCATGATTCGGTGTACATGTATATGGTCTATATCAAAATATTGATTGGATAGACGAATTCGATTTATCTCATAGTTTTATTCAAAGCATATTAACAACGTAACAATATCAATTATACATATTCACATAGTTATTTCAAGGGCTTTATCTGGAAAACTCATACAAAGATTATCAATAGTTGTCATGAAGCAAAGCACCACACGAAAATATATAATACATTTTGATTCATATCCGCTATATGTTTTTTCTTAAATATGTTTCTTCAATATTCACAGCTGATGTAATAAGGTTTAATTAAATATCCTATTTACAGTTTTCATACTATTTCATCAGCTAATCAACAAATTCATGTTTCAACCTTTGAAAACCAAATTGCTTCATAACTGAATCGGAACATAAAGCATTGTATCAATTAAGTTTTTCAATAGACGAATGACATTTGTTTTCTCAGCAGTCGCAACGACAAAGATAAATATTCGAATGAGTTTCTGTCAGTGTGTAATCCTAATAGTCTAGTTCCTACATTTGGACATAAAAATCCCTTTTATCTCTCTCGTCTCTGCATTATATCATTCCTGCACTTCATTCGGGTGACACTTCTTAATATGCCTCAGCACCTCGCGATGCTGCATAAACCTCTCCGTGCAATACGAACACTTCCTCGGCGCCTTTCCAACACCATGCTTTTGAAACTTATGCGCGCGCAGCCCCTTCTTCGTCTCATACCGCTTATCACACAAATCACACGTCACATAGACTCGCTCCGTTACGGGTGTTGTATTGGTCCCATGGGCTGTGTCGTAGTGTTGGTTCAAATCGACGAACGTTGTGAAATCTTCCTTGCAGATTTGGCATTGGAGGCGTGTTGTTGGTTGAGGATCTGGGCCAGGAAAGACTGGTTGTGCCGGGGTGAGAGGAAGTAGAGGGAGGTCGTCGGAATCGCCGCTCTGCAACAATGAACAAAATCCAATATTTAGAATTGAACAAAACTTAAATATTTCCTTTGCTTTATTCATTTCTATTTGTTAAACTCATGTTGTCTCTTGTTAACTATCATTGTCATGAGTTGTGTGGAATCGAACCGTGTTCCTATATATTCAATCTATTATTAATCGATTGTTTTTTTTTATTTATTATTGGTCTAAAATAATTATGTAATATGTGGAAAATCAGTGATATCCCGTCCGATCATATTCGTAAGCTCATGTTTTAAAGAAGATTTAGAATGATTATATATCAAAACATCAGCTATTATTAAGATTACATACACATGAAATTGAATGCCATATTGTAGAACTGTTTATAACACCAAAAATACTAAGGATTAAAAGTTAAATCTACATCACAAAAGCGATTTATTGTGCAGAGGTACAAGCGTTTTATAAGCCAACATTTTTGTGCGGAACAATTTGCCTGTGAAACAATATCAAATTGGTATTCATCTATAAAACTTTATAAAACTTGCAAATATGCACTGAAAGATTTATCAACAACCAAAACCTGTGTTCAATTTAATATTCCCCTAATTATAATCCACATAATATCCTCGAGATATCTTTTCGCTACAAAATTAAGTCCGTTTTTTTTTTCATATTATATTCTAATCAATAACACATTAACCTCAATCGGGCCTATGTAGTTCCTTTTCAATATTACATTAACATTGCATTTTCCACTATGATCCACCTGGTCATCAAAATCTCTACCTGTTTTCGACCAAAAACAATGTAGACTTTTTCACTTCTTATTCTATTCCACCAAATAAATCATCCATATCAAACCGGCTTATCCGGATGACACTCCCTCATATGCTTGGCCACATCCCGTTGTTGCGAAAACCCCTTCTTGTAATACCGACACTTCCTTGGCCCTTGTCCTAGGCCATGCGCCTGAAACTGATGAGCCTGCAGACCTTGTTTCGCTTTATAAGCCCTATTGCACAAGATGCATATAAAGTTCGCCTCTTTACATGTTTATGTTCCGACGGTTTGGTGTCGTAGTGAGTGCTAAGGGACTGGTGGTCGGTGAAGACTTTGTTGCAATGCTGGCATTTCAGTTGCTTGGATGATGGTTGTGTTTCTCGGATGGAAGGTTGGTGGTGGCGCCAGATCTGCAAAGGTGACAGAAGGATAGGATGAAGTCGTTTTTTATATGCAAGACATCGCCGGTTATACAAGATTTTATTTTGTCGAAGACAAATATCATATGGACTTCATTGAATGATAAATTGATCGTAATCATTTTCTTATGAGATACTGTATATCTTATGCTAATACGCAGAGTTAATACTGAAACATGCACAAGTCAGCGGCAACTAGTCTCTTAATTTTCTATGTTAGGATGCATATACAAATTCATTGAATGTCTTATCGTGTAGTGAACTTCTCATGTTTGTTTTAGGCTTTGGAATTCGGACATGAAAGATCAGCTATTCTATTTCCTTGAATTTCAAATTCAGTTTAAATACTTAAATACAGTTGTATCTTTTTTGCATTCTTTTCCGACATGAGCATTCATGTAAATATGAAAATCTAAAAAATCTTATACATTTCCACTGCTTTATTAATATACTCTAGTAACATCATTCAAACATAATTTAAATGCATAAATTCAAGGAAATATATACATGGTGTATTCGAAAACTGCATTCGAAAAAAGCGCAAAGAACATCATTATTTTCAACTAAAGGGACTGTCCCTTTCAGAGACTAAAAACAAGTCATCAACACATCTGAGTCTTTTCTATAGCACCGCATATTCGTTCAATTCATGTTTCAGATCTAGCTTAAGATGTTATCTCGACAAATCGTGCAGTCATCTTTGTACTCAAATAACTTCATGTTTCACTTAAAAAAGTTCGATAAATCCAGGGATATGTCACTTCGTCCCTTACTAATTTGATCAGGATGGTATTTCTTAACATGCTGCGCTACTCCACTGCCCCACACAAACCGCTCGTGGCAGTATGGACACTTTCTCTTGGGCTCTCCAACTCCGTGACTTTTCAGCATATGCGCGGCCAGATTTGTATTATCCTTGTACGCTTTGGGGCAGAGGGTACAAGGTATCTTTGGCTTTGGTTCTATAGTCACTGTGTGTGCCGTTTGGTAGTGCGAGTTCAGGGCGTTGAAATCCGGGAACGACAGGTGGCAAATATGGCATTGAAGCATTCCTGATGGTTGAGGTAGCATTGATCAACATCTGTAACATAGAAAGGTTTTGAGCCTTTTAGTTAAGCTTTACTTCGAACAATAATTTACTGGCAAATTTCTTTTGAAGTTTATGCCATCATGACTTTTCAGAGTCGACAAGCGATGAGTTGGAGTTTTTTTTAGTCCTGCCAGTTGTTAGTTACGTGTATGGTTGGTTCTTTGGCCAGATGAGAAACAAATAACGGCAAAATATCAGAATCATGATTTGTGTTTAAGATAATCAGCCAATTATATTTTCTCGAATGAGTATAGGAAAGAACATATAAATACACCCATAAAACTCAAACAACACTTCAACAGACCCGGAAGGTCTCCGCTTGGAAAAACATCACAAAAACAAAACAACCCAAACTCTTTATAAGACTGTAGACGTGATATTTTTTACGCATATAACTATCTCGTTTACATGGCAGTTGGTGTCTGTGGGGCTTTTATTTGTGGCGGTTTCTTGTTTTTCTAGCCTCAACAGACGTTAATGTATTCATAGTCAGCTTAAAAGTACGTTTCATTTAATTACTTTGTTATGTTTATATCACTATATTAACAAGATTGTCAAGGACAATGACCCAGCTTTAGTAATAGATTTGGCTCTTTAAATACTAGCAAACGCGTTCTCGTTAATTGTTTTAATGAAATGAACAGGTATGTGCTAATGCAAACGCCGGTAGAACAAGTGAAATTGTCATTTACCTAATTATAACATCATGATAAGGAATAGTGTGTACAACCTGGCATTCGAACCCACGACCTTATGACTATGAGTCCGACGCTCTACCCCTGAGCTACAAGC
>LQRL01136328.1:10038-22979 GCA_001703475.1 Hydroides elegans | reverse complement strand
CATATAGAAAATCGGTGTACTGGAGCACCGCCGCCAAAATTCAGAAAAGCAAACCAAACGCATTACCTGCGATTTTTCGTTCTACGAAAAGATCGCAGATAAAAAAGATATAAGGAAGAAGAAGAATATGATAACGAGTTATTTACTAATAAGTACATCAACAATTATGCATAGAATCATATGATAATTTTGCTAGGGGAATGAAAAAAAAATGAATTCCAATCTTGGTGTACCCTACTACCACTAACTAATATGCCAAAAAAGTAATAATTTCAACGATTTTAGAGCCTTGCCACATTTAATTTTTCTAATTAATTAAAACACAAGCACATTCATCTTAAACAAGGTTAATATATGATAAAATCAATAATACCAACAATGACCAATAAACCAGTGAATAGAGAGTTTAGGCAGAATAAATTTATTGGATAAACAAATGTGTAGAGTGTATGGATACCACTTTAAACCATCCACCCGATACATTGCACAAATAACAAGATAAGCAAAATCATCTCACAAAATGTGGGTAATTTAAAGTATTTTCTTTAAAAAATGATAAGAGAAAACATTTTTTGCCAACTAATCATTTGCCTCTGACAGTTGTTTACAGCAGTTGTTTACAGCAGAATGAACACATTTAACTACTACATTTCCAAGGATTAAAGATATCTGATTCTCTGCATTCAGTTCAAAGTTTATACACACCAAATGTATATCAATTCAAAGTTTGAAAGTTTACACATCTCATATTCTCTTATGTTGAATATTTCAACTTTGAACAGTTTAAAATAATTTATATGGTGTAGTCTAGTCTAATTCATTACAGAGAACATTGCTATGACAATAATAGAAACAAAAAGGTATTAGATATCCTTATAAACGTATCAAACATCAATATAAAATGCAAATACATTTTAAATTAATGAGTAAGATTTAATCATTACGTCGTAACAAATCGTTTGTGTAAGTTTCGCCAAAGACGCATAAACTAGAAATACTTGTCGCCATAGTCAAAACATATGTTTGAACAATAAGCCGTTTACGAATAAACGTCATAATCACAAATAACTTAATTAATTTAAATTATTCTATACCTTTAACACTGAACGGTTAAATCTTAGAATATCGATTTTTTCATAATGTGTATATATCACATTCATGAAAATACTGTGAATAAAAAGTGTCATATAGAGGCATAGAAACATGTAATAATGAACAGTCACAAATCAATGCACACTGCTTTGTTCAAGAAATATCAACAAATCAAAATTTCTTCAAGTTATTTTATATGCCTCTGCCATTGGACATGACCGACTACAACTCATTCGACTAATTTGAATCTATGACACCCGGATTAAGGTACGAAAACCTGAGGGAAAAACAAAAAGTTGCCTTTGAAAATGAATGCTACAAATATACATTTCATTTATAGCAATGGGTTTATGCTGCAACTACCATTTATATTAGAGAGGTTGTGCTAAAATAATTTTCGAGATTATTCATTTGTTTCGAGTGCATATTTTGTAAACCTGTAAATTGATCCAGCCGATGCATATTGAGTAAATTACAAACATGTATTACCGGGATAAAACAAGCTTGCTAGTTTTAGGGAAGATCATAGAATCAAATTGAATTTATTGATGATCTTTTAAGTAATAGATTTATGCATGAATCATGTATATTTAATAAAAGTTGCAATATATTTACGATGAATGATCTTTTTTTAAAAAAATATATACAAAGGTTTATTTATTTGCTGGAAGTCTTACACTGGGAAATATCCACTCCAAAAATACTCCAATTTGGTTTTTGATGAAAAGGTAGTCTTGACAAATTACAACTGAACTTTTTACCTTGATGTCAAAGATGGCAAGATGCAGGAGCCAAAGCATGACATTAGACGACACTAATATAAAAAACATAATACGTTGAAACACGCTTGGTTGAGCAAAAACAAAAGCAAAAATGTATCGATGGTATGTATACCATGAAGCTCAATGGACTTAGAATAGAAAAACGAGAACAAATGAGGACCGCAATAAAAACTGGCTCAACTTGATGAATGTACCCAACTTAAAATCAAAGGAAAAGGTGCCTCGATGAGAAAATATACTAATAGAAGGCATACGTTGAACGAGATATTGAAAACATATAAGTCTTATTATCTAATCTTTATTTTTATTTCGAGGTCTACAGGTAATTCATTTTTTATAAATAGTTTTTTGCATGATGTTGTGATCCGTAAATATATTGACAGTTCAATACTGAAACCCCTTATATTCAAGCAAAATGGTATTTTACGGAAAATCTAGAATTATATAAATATTTTACGGTACCGATTTGAATAAGTGAAATTGTAGTGTAGGTGTATCAATAAATTCAATGTGATGTTTTGAATGATTTCCTTTTAAATAACACCGAGATTTAATTATTGTGAATTAAGGGATAATGGTTGAATCGTGAACGTAGATTTTTAGGCATACTATTTTATGCGTGAACGATGTATTATGTATGTAAAATATATTTACTTATATTTGTTCTGAATGAGTTATGCATAGAAAGCAAAACTCACTGAAAATGTGGTTATGTATTTCATGCAGATGTTGAAACTCATGTAAAATGTGATTGTGAAAGAAACATTACGACGACTTTGTGAAATAAAAATACAAAAAAAAGAAAAAAAAAGATATCAGAGACAAAAAAACAGGGAGATTTTTATTGCCTTTGTGTGAGATGTGCTCCAATCTCTTGTTTAAAGACAATTTAGCTCTAAAAATAGCTCTAAAAATATTACGCAAAAAACCCGAGACATGCTGCTCTGAATTGCAGGGGGTTGTCAACGAGCTAGATTCTTCCTGTGAGTAATGAATCAATGAGCCCCACGAAATGAAAACCTCAACTTCGCCCACTGGTCAAATAATGCAAAGGAAGCGGCTGGAAGAGGTGATTTCTTCAAGTTGATATCGTTTTTTTTATTGATAAAGCAGCTTTAGCCACAGAATTGCGTCGACACGGATATATAAAAGAAAGAAACATATAATACCATCATACACGATTCACGCGTATATTTTAGAAACCTTAAACTATAAAGTGTTCAAACTTATAATAGTATACTTGAATCGCTCATTCTTCGAGGCATAACTAATTATCAAACTAGATTTGCATGAATTGAGTTTATAATTCGAAAAATGCAGATATTAAAAATTTAGATTATGCATATGTATTTGACCTACATTATAATATTTGAAAAAGTGATGAATGTTAAATTCCAATTTATGTATTAATATACAATCGCATCAGGTAAAAACTACACATTAAAGGTACATTTTATTAGTAGGTTGTCAAGCAACACAAGATTTGTTTTCAATAAATTTTGAAACGTGCTTTTTAACCCACACATGCCCACACATAATTTTGGTTGAAAATTAGATGTAATGCAATAACCATCAAGGGTATATAGAAAATCTAAGTAATAATATTGATATTTTCCAAGTCTATGCACTAATAAATCCTGAAGCATTGATACCGCCATGGCGATCTTCGTTATAAAAACAATAAAAATGTGGCTCACGCAATACAAAAACATTGGTTATAATACAATGTCTTATTTCATTATTTGAAATTCTTGAGAACTTCTAGAAATGCTACCATAAATGAAACAAAAGTAAAAACTTGCGCACAGCTCTAATACATGTTTTCCTATTAAAAAGGTAAGGTGCAAATCTTTAGGCGGAACCTATGCGTGTTTTTGTACATGTTTATTACGGCATTTCTTTCTTAGCCACTTAAATGCTGATATCCATTAAGGTATAGGTACAAAACCACCAAAAGCAATAACGCAAAGAACACGAATCTGTTCCTAATAAAGTTTTCTTTTATTTCATTTCTTGAAAAAGTTATATCTATTAATTTATGCATATATATCCCTAGCCAATATCCACAATTTGATAACCATAAACACATTGGATTAAAATGCATTCACGATAGAGCAAGATTTATTTAGTACAAAAACAAAAACTGTCACTCTATGTTTAGAATCAACATTATTGATGCTGCGGTATTTTTTAATCATCGTGATAATAAAAAAACATCACAATTTACACAACACGCGGCAACAAAATACGATTTTTGTTTATGCTAAGTTGAGGGTTTGGGGTTGATATTTTTCGATCGAAACCTCGCCCAATATATGACTATTCATTGTGATATGCCAAAAGGATTGATAGTTGTTGCACTAGACACATATTGATATCTTATTTCATTATTATTTAAAGGAACAGAATATGTTTGGAATCACGTCGGATTAATCTCAAATATATGGCACATTTTTTTAAAATGATCAAACCAGGAACAAAAACTGTTGATAAATTGCCCATGAATAGCCGTCATACTCTTTTCACATTAAAACTTATTAAAAGATACGCTGGTTTAGAACAAATACCTGCATTTCAATCACACATGCAATTAATGAATGTACTTCCCCATTAAAACCAAGTGCAAACCCTGACGCGTGCTCAGTGAAAATCAAAATGGAAACGGTATCCATTGACACCAACATCTCAATGAGCACGAGCATTAAGAAATGAAAAGAAACGGTACAAAAGGACAACCAGCATGATAAGTACGATTGTCTTGATTAAGACTCAAGCCGCAATGCAATTATCATAACTGTCTAATGCATTATTTTTGCAATATATTCAATAAATCAAGCTGCGTGTAAAATGGATATAGCTGAAATGATTGATAAAGAATCAGAATTTATTGGTTCCGACTTCATTTATACTAATAGCAAAACAGCGATCCCATATTTGATTATGATATGTCTCGCAACGTTTTTCGGGACCGTTGGAAATGTGTTTATCATCGGTGCAGTTTGTGCAGATAAGGTAATTATTTTGATAGTTTTTGATATACAATATTCCTGTCATTATATCTAGTGAAAGTTGTTTGAATGTCAAATCCAATGGTGTAATTTGATCTGGTATTCTAATTACACAAGATATAATGTTTTTACGTCAAACAGTGGCATTTATGTTTGGAAAGACAAATCAAAAGGTCCTTTAGCTGTTGTCTACCATATTGCCAATTTTAATGATTAAATGACTTTGTATGAACAATCCGATGCATTTAGTATATATCTTAAATATAAGATTTAATAAATACTCAGTATAACTAAATTTATGTTTAACTTTCCATTTGTTTCATTATATATTATATTAATATATTTCACATAGTGACACTCATATTTATATTACCATATGACATATAAACGTAACTATAAACTGTAAACTAAACTGTAGCTAAATCTCAATTAAGAACGATTGATCTTACACACTCAATATTCAGGGTTCAATTTCTAGATAACAGATATAATAGCTTTACAGCTTAATATAAATACTACAACAAAAATTTATTCCAATGCACAAGTTTAAACTTCACAGTATCTTTGTAATGATATGGGATCTGGATGAATCTATTCATCTTTCAGTGTGGAAATGGGATTTTTTACTATGAATGCTTCCAATAATTCTATAGTTCAAGAATACTCAAAATAATATTTACTCATAACATGAGCTATAATATGTGGTTAATACACACACAGTCTATGAGCCTTTAGAGCAACAGGGTGTATATTCAACCGATATGTGCCTTATCAAACTTTTCACCGCCAACATTTCAATTTTAGGGTGATGGAACAAGCCACAGTACAATGCCTAATTTCTTTGAATATCATAATTGTGTCTATATTTCTTTTCAAGAGACAAAATACTTATTCATGGTCCAATATTATACCAAATATGTTACATTATTTCTCTTTACGAAGTTAGATTAATAGAAAAATGTGTTGTTTGCTGCAGCAAAGCGATAGTTAATTGCGTTATTTATAAACTCATAAATTATACAACTAATATAATAACCTCTCTCTCATTCGCAGCGTTTGCGTACAATCGGAAATATGTTCATAATGAATCTTGCACTTGCCGATCTTATAGTTTCCTCTTTCGTCAACCCGTTCAGCATATTGGGTAAGTGTTTTTCACCAGCTTCAAAAAGAATGCATGTGTATATCATAGATACATATTAGCCTCATATACGAACTTGTGGTACAGTCATGTAAATTTTAAAGCAAAATGCAAGCATAATTTGAAATATCGACATGTCATCTTAGTATTTCGATAAACAGCGCGATACGGCTCATTTTAATGTTGTGAGCTCATCTGAAAGCAGATTTACACATGTAAACAGGCAATGAGTTATTCTAGCTTTCTACATTTTGCAAAAAGTGTGTTTCCATGCAAGCTGAGATATTTCTTTTCATCAAGATGACCTAAAACCTATTTTGAAATTTTAAGCGTTAGTTATGGTAATTCTTAAATATTGTTATTTATTTGTTGTACAAAATGATTATAGCCCATAAAAAATCTCACAGATATTAGGTAATTATCCAATGAATATTCATTGTATTCTAAGCTAATTTTTTGCAAAATTTGGCAACATTAATATTTTAGCCTTAGTATTCTTTTGCTATATGAATGCGTCATATACTCGAAGTATGTGTTTTGAAAAGACACGTTACAGTTTGCTTTATCACTAAAACACCTGTTATCACTTTTGAGAATAAGATAGTTATCGATTTATGATTTCAGGGTTCATGGTCGGGTTTTAGTTGCCGAATACAGGATTGTATGTTCACAATATAAATTGGAATAACAATAAAATCAGTTCAAACGTATGATAATATCTGTTTCGATTCCATTTATCCATTACAGGGATCATCGAGGGTGAGTGGTTTCTTCGGCACGGCGGTGTGTGTCAAGCCGTTGCCAGTATCTGTCTCACTAGCTGTTTTTGTTCGCTCCTGAGTATCGGCACTATCAGGTACTGGACTAGGGTGTGTGTTCTGTAGCAAGACCCGGCCCAAGGCTTTGCCTATTCACGCTGCCCTTCATCATATCATTACCATGTGGGTTAGCTCAAGAGCTAGAAAAAATAATATGACCTTTGAAAACAGGCCCAAAATTGCAAGATTATGTGACAACAAATATCTTGCCGAATTTTATTTTGAGATCATTTGCAATCCAGCCCTAACATTAATACACAAGGTTGCTAAAATATAGAATTCATGTAAAGGTAACAAAATGAACACAGAGGCATCGAGAATAGAGACCGAATCTATATAATTGTTATTTTCTTTTTTTCAGTTTCAACCGATACATCTTCATCTGCCACAATGCAGTCTATGGGAAGATCTTTACTTTTAAGTCCAGCATCTGTATGGTCATTATGCTCTGGGTCGTGAGTTTCTTCCTCGAAATGCCAAATTTTCTAGGCTGGGGTGACCACATATACGACCTAAAATCGCGAAATTGCATGTGGGATCGCACAGCCAGCCTGTCGTATTCTATATTTTTCTCCACGATCGGAGTTGCTTTTCCTGTCTGTATAATTTCCATTTGCTACTTCAAAATCTATCGATTTGTTTCACGAAGTAAAGCCAAAGTAGCCACTACCGCAAACACACAGAATACTCTCATGCGTCAAACAAAACGTCTACTTCGCACCATTTTTATCATATTCTTCATATTTACTCTATGTTGGACTCCCTATGCCGTCTTCGTTTCCGCCGACTATAAAGACCGACTGCCCCTCGAGGTGCATCTGTTCGCCCTGCTATTGGCACACACCAATTCCAGTCTGAATTGCGTCATTTACGGTGTCACAAATCGTGACTTTCGCAAAGGCTATGCCAGGTTCATACGACTAACGACATGTGGGGCTGTTACAATACACGCGTTTGAGCGTTGTTTTGGATGCTATGATGAGTCGTCGGGAAATAAGGAAAGGCGTGCTGCCGTCAGCTGCCAAAATACTAATACCTCAACAAAGCACGTATTTGGCAAGATTTGAAAGACTGATGATACGTTATTGAGTTGTTTATCGAGTAGGAATATAGACAAATATGGAACTTTATAGTTTTTTTTTATTTACTAGACTCTAATTAATAAACAATAGGCCTTTCATAACATTTATAAACTTGTTTTATTTTAAGAAGATGCAAATAAGCATATAAATGTATATAGGTCATTCTTCTAGTGTGTAGAAAAGGTTCAAAATATTAGCAGTTGGAATGCAAAGTAGTCGTGGAATAAACTTGAAACAGTTATAATGATGATGCGTTTTAGGCTTTGAGCAAACCATTGGGTTTGTTTATTTCAATGTTTATCCTATCATGTTTAACGCTGAACACTTGTCGCAATTTGTCATTGAAGTTTAATTATTAAAAAAATAAAGCACATGCATCAATTTAGACAACTTGTCATATTACATGAATGTGGTTTAAAAAGAAATTTGAATAAATTAGTAGTCGTCTATAATTTCTTTCGCAGTTAGTACATTTAAGATTATTATCAAATTTATTATCAGTATTATCTTTTGATGGTTTGCTGCCAGAGAGCACAGCCTGTGCATTAACAACCGGGCTTTCTTTGAACATGCATGAATTGTAAAGTTTATAAAAATTGCGGCTGATCCTGAAGAATATATTCACTCATACAAACAAAAAAAATAAATTCATTTATAGTTATTATTACTTCAAATTTTGAAACTCATATTTTCCACATATAATATGTCATCTATAATTTATAAAAAATGTTTATGCGTTGTGCTAAACGTAACGTGTAGTTGATTATAAATAGGAAATTTAATGTCTTCATGTCTTTAAATCCGGGTCAGTAGAGGGTTTAAAACAAATGTAAGAGCTACGAAGCATGGTCTCAAGTTATCTACTGCAACATTACAAACCATTTATATATGCTTGCGTCCTAGATGTATGGTATGAAACTGGCATGAGACTTATTAATTATTCCTATTCATATTCGTTGGGTTTATTTTCAAAGTTTTAACACACTATATGCATTAATACATATAGCATACAGGTGAAGCAAACATAATGAAAACGGATATTCATTAAAGCATAGCTTTTCGGAATAGCCTTAACAATTAACATAGACAAAACATTTTCATTAACAGCTTTGTGGTAGCGTATTATAAATTTTCCTACCCTTTACTCATGATTTTTGCTATAATAACGTTCTTGAATAAAGTACTATCGAATTTTGGAGGTAATTTATATTTGATTTAATAGGCAATTCGTAGTATTTTGATATGAAAAAAAATTGCTATTTGCCCAGCTTTAGAAACTATCATGATTATTCTTTCCTGAGCTTAAACTATATGTTAAATATTAGCATTGCAAGCGTTGCCAAGATTGCATTGCAAGCGTTGAGATGGTCAAGCTCGGAGTTAATTTGAACACATAAAGTTGTCCATTTTGGCGTAGTGACGATTTTTTTGGCGAAGTGATTTTTATTTAATTTCTAAAAACATCTGATTCGAATTTCTTATGCCCCAAAGTATTAAAATATGATGTTAAGTAATTTTCAATTACTAGTTTAGATATTTTTCGTCACTAAGTCGAAAATTTGACGTGTTAATGTCTATGCCTATTGCAAATTAGTTAATGTCGTCAGCAAAATGAACAAATTGTAAAAAGGATGAAACATTGGTTATGTCATTTTAATGAATGATAGTTAGTAAATGTCCTAAGATTGATCTTTGAAGAACGCTATATTCTACATGACACATGTTGGATGAGCTTTGATTAAGGAAGAAATTGTATTAATGATTGGTTTGATAACTCTCTAGCAAGTGGTGGGCTATACACATAATGGAATATATTTTTTTCATTAGTAATAATTGATCGAGATTTATCAAATGTTTTTTTATATCTAATGGGAGCCTATGGTTGAGTGTTTATTGGTATATATTTAAGATGTTCTTTGTTCAATTAAATCCAATAATGCAAATGATGCGGATAATTTATATTTGAAACCATATTAAGATTAATTAAAGATATTAGAGAGGTTGGGCTTAAATGTGTTTTTTTGATCACACATTCGGTGATCCACTTAGGTATGTTGATTTTCTTGACTTTATTATTTGCACAGTGTCCATAGTGGTTGCTCTTAAGTGTTATCCACAAACTCCAAACATCCTTTTTATATTTTTTTATGGACTAGACAAAATGTGCCCAAACACTCTTTTGTTATTTTCGATGATTCTATTAAGCCTATTGAGGAATAAGCGCTCTTGTAATTTAGAAAATAACGATAGGTAACGATTAGGCAATAACGATTCTGGACGGTGATTAGTGAATAGAGGCGAACTATATGGAAATTTCAAGCGACTCTACGGTACCCCAATGATTAAAATCGCGACACAATTTTCGCAAAAGTTTATTAATCAATTTATAAATAGAAAAAAACACGTGTCTCATAATAACATTTTATAAGTTATGATACAGAAAAGTGCAAAATAAATGAGTAAACGTTACTTTTGCGATAAAGAATGCAGTTTGTTTGGTAACAGCGCTTAGGGCAACATTTCAATGACACATAAAAATTGTTACATCATAAAAAGGGCAAGTGCCAGGTAATGTGTGACATGTTAAAAAGCATTGCAAATGCAAAATGAAAGTGTTGAGTGATCATATATGGCGCAGTCAAAAACACTTCGATTTTAGAAAAAGTGTGCTACGTTTGAAGTAAATTTTTGAAATTGATATCTAAATTCAACAACAAATTCGATTTGATATGCAACGTTTTTTTTAAATGATAGTATAAAAAGTTTTAAATAGAGCTTTTACATTTCAAGCTCTTTTTCAGACATGATAATTCGAATGTCAATTTTATTAGCTCAAAGACCATTGACATCTTTGCTTGTTCGCGGTAGTACCTTCTAGTTTTTTTTAAACTATACTCACCTCGATATTATATCAATTGATTGATGGTTAACTTCTGAACGTTTTTATTGTTTTCATAGCTTCCTCTTCAGTGACTGGTTGTAAAAATATAGCTCTTTATTCATTACTTGAAAATAAGTCGTAAATTGCTGTTCCTGTGTCTGGACAGTGGTGTGTTTCTTTTTCGGGAAAATATTGATTCCAGTATGAAACCATTTTTACTTGTAAACCATAATTTGTCAAAACTTTTTCAGGGACTACCAAAATCTACTTTGCTTGGCAAAATAAGGTTTGACATGTTATATATATGATAAAGATAGTATATAAACATTCAATGGAAGATTTTCGGTTCGATTTCTAACTAAGATATTGTTTCTTATTCGCAAGTGTTACGATTATGGTGAGCGATAATAAAGGTATTTTCCGGCCTTACGTAAGACAAGTTTGTTGAAGTTCAAGTTATTCTTAGAGTGTTTGGTCATATATGTAGATTACCGAACTCAGCGCCAGCAAAAAAACACTCTACGAGGGCTTAAGGCCAACGAAAAAGCCAGTAGGAGGTTAAACACTAACTCTCCTAAAACTGATAGAAAAACAACTACCCAAGTGCATGGATACATATGGAGCAATTAAATTGGCTCAAAATAGAGACGCCTGGAGAGTGTTTATGAATATAGGCCCTTGTCTGTTTACATTTTTTTGACAGTTTCTAAGGACGCTGGTTATATTTGAGGTGAGAAAATGAAAAATAAATATATGCATCTAAACTTTAATCATTTAAGAATTCATGTTTATATAGTGAATTAGCAACATGAAGGTTTATCATATAATATATAATTTTAAAATCAGATCCGTTTTTAAATGAAATCATCAAAAATATCATATTATCGTCCACTTTGACAGTTATGAAAAAAAATGTATTTAAAGGGTATAATACAATATGTTTATGTGTGATATATTGTAGTGGTGTTTCAAACTCGCTTTATATTAATTTCATGTATATTTCAGATACAATATGGGAAAGGGAACCCAACCTTGTTTTATCAACGGGTGTAAAAACCTTGCTGGGGACAAAGAGAACCCAATTTCTATGTTCCGAATTCCTGCGGTCATAAGCCACAAAGGAGACAGAGTACAAGATTTAACTACACGAAGACGCACTGCATGGATTGCTGCTATCAATCGCAAAAAGCAGCCGTCCAAATATTCCAGAGTTTGTCAGGATCATTTCATAAATAAACGACCTGCGCCTTTAGAGCTAGAAAGTCATCCTGATTGGGTCCCCTCACTTTTGCTGTGTGCAGATGAACGCGAAGAAGAAGTTGACGATGACAAGACCAATAGAATGAAGAGGTATATACATTTTACAATTATCAATTAAATGGTTTTTAAAAGAAAAAATATTAAAATGAAAAATAAGATAATGGGTACTTTAAAATTTTGTTTAATAAACTATAGTAAATATCTTATATATGGTTAGAATGTGTAATACAAACAATTTTCTTGATTTATTGGCAGATTCGAGCGTGTGACTGAACGAGAGGGCAAGAAAAGGAGGCGCGACGCAGCTGTTGCTTTATTGGACCTGTCGACAAATTCATGCGAGGAGCCATCTATGGAAGATGATAGCAACAAAGAGAACGAATTGGATGAGTTAAAAAAGAACTGTGATATGCTTTTAGATGAAAATATCAAATTAAAAGACCGAATTAATGAATTAGAGTTTAATGAAAAAAATTTTGAGGGCAACGATGAAAAGGTTTTATTTTTTACAGGATTTCCGAGTTTTGTTTCTTTAATGATTATATTTAATTTTATTTCAACTTATATTCCTTGTGGTAGTATGTCTAAATTATCTAGGTTTCAAAAGTTTATTCTTGTATTAATGAAATTACGCTTGAATTGTACAGTCACCGATTTAGGTTATAGATTTGGCATTGCTCCTTCAACTGTTTCGAAAATATTTAAAGATGTATTACATGTAATGTTTATTAGATTGAAAAAGAATATAAAATGGCCCGATAGAGAGACGCTTCGTAAAACTATGCCACTGTCGTTTCGTGAGCATTTTGGTGTTAAAGTTGTTAGTATTATAGATTGTTTCGAATTATTCATTGAACGACCCTCAAATTTATTGGCC
>LQRL01136310.1:2496-15483 GCA_001703475.1 Hydroides elegans | reverse complement strand
ACATAAAAATGCCTTATTTCAAAATATATATTCGATAATTATTTATAAATTAAATGAGAATAAAAGTTATAACTGTTGTATATTCTCATATACAACAATTCCCCCCGCTTCAAATCAAAATTTCAGATTTTGCAAACGGTATATAACAGTAATAAAACATTTAAAACTATAACTTATCAAATAACTGAACTAATGATATTAACTGCCATAGATTAAACTTATTAATGTCTATATTCCGATATAATTATGTTATTTTTCGATGAGCACTATTGATTCGGATAGCGATTTCCTTTATGTCTATATCCTTGCCTTGGGGGTCTTCTGGCCATGAACAAACCTGGCATTTGTTCATTTTGAACTGCATGGACGTGATGTTGACCTTGCCCGGCATGGACACTGTGACCTTGACCTTCACGGACGATGTGACTTTGACCTTGACCTGTACTGTTTCTGACCTGTTTCTCGAGTTCGTAAATGCGAATTTCATCTTGCTCAACTTTGTCACAAAGATCGGCATTACATTTCTTTGTCCATGACAATTTATGGTTTGCGTTTAGAATCTGTATTTTTAACTGAACAATTTCAGTATCTTTAGTGTCTAATTCCTTTTGAACATATTCACGCTTTTCGCTTTTCTTCGATACGATGCGCTCGCGGAGCTCATCGTTTTCACTTTGTAGGTCTTTAACATCGATTGCTAAACAGTTCATTTCAAGTTCACGTTCACGGTCATTTAACTTACTTTTCAGTTCTTGAATCTCCGTTTTATATTTCTGGATCGTATCCTTATGAAATGCCGAATCAAGATTGTGGTCTGGACGGGGTAAGAGTACTGCTAATTCGTCGTTTGGAACGCCGGCAAATGGCATATTCGCCATTGATGCTTTGCGTGCGTTATACGCACTCATCCGTGCGTTAACACGCTCGCGTCGCTTGGCTGACTTCGGTGATTTCTCGCTTGGCTGACCGGGAGGATGAACGGTTTGACGAACGCTTGGACAATATTTCACAATGTGCCCATGTTGCTTGCACTTATAACATCGACGCCAATCCTGAGAAACTGCGCATACCTGCATAGAGTACATTCCCATGCGCGAAGACCGCCAATAACATGGTATGTAATTGTTAATGCAAGATGTGCAATTCGAGATCGGTGACGTGTCATTTCGAAAGTGCGACGTGCAGTTCAGAACGTGTGGCGTACAGTTTGGAACGCGTGCCGTGCAGGGCGAATATGCGTTGCGAGGTGCGAAGCAATACGCCTTGTCGTCGTCAGAACGGCGAACTCCCTCCGGCCTTAAGTGCTGGCTACCCAGGCATGCACGAGGAATTTCGAGATCGATTCGCATTCTCCAGCATATGTTGAATAGTTTATCCTTTATTTATTAGTATTTAGTTTATATAACATTTAAAATGTCTTTAATCACAGTTTCCTATATGTTATACTTTAATATTCTATAATCGATGCCAGTATGTATTCAAACAATTCATTATCTTAACTAGAATCTTGTCCATTACGTGTGTCCGTAATATTCGCTATGAGTTCATAACTATACGAAGGTGTTCCTTCAGAGGTGTTCCCTCTTTGACTATTAAAACGTTTCTCTATAATTCTCGTGACTACTAGAATGGTTCTGCGATTCTCTGATTCTCTAATTCTCCTGAACGTGAGGTTCGGGACTCGTTATATAGAGCCCGACCATCAACTTACTAATTAGTGCAAAAACATTAACATAACAAAACTACATAAAGACAAAGACACTTAACACGAGATTATACATTATAGATTCACTGTCTAACGCTACCCTAAATTATAATTGCAATTAACGGCTTTGTATACTTTAAGACTATGTTAAACGCAACAACTCATTCTCACCTTTTAACCGAGTAAACACACTCACAAGCTATGACAAAAGAGCGTCCGACGTGAAGTCGACGTCTTAACAATATATTTCAACACTTGCTAACTGCCAATTAAGAACAAAGGGATTACGCGCAGACAAAGACTTTTCCATCTTATGAATAATAATTGCACATAAAAATGCCTTATTTCAAAATATATATTCGATAATTATTTATAAATTAAATGAGAATAAAAGTTATAACTGTTGTATATTCTCATATACAACAATTAATTGTGGGAGCTCAATTATTTCTCCTATAATGCTTAATCGGCACACTTTTAGAGATAAAAGTTCATTTGAAAATAAATTAGTAAACCTATCAAGATAAATTTTATCAAGATATGTTCATAATTTGAGGGTGCAATATAGATTTATTTTTTATTGTAATCTGCCTTGCACAAATAGGTATAAACTCTATAAAATTAGGCTATTTTGATTGGTCTTGGACTAAAAATCCGTAAATCAAGAACAGTTATGTATGTTTTATCATACCTTAATCTGCGAAAATATAACTTCAAATGCAAACATTATAATGATAATGTATATATGAATATATGAAGACTGTTTTTTTTTTCTTCAAAAATTGAAGCCAAATGGAAAATATCGTATGTGCAGCTTTTCAATGAAACTACGATATTTTCTAAGATTCCGGAAATCTGGAAATCTTCCCAAGTTTGCATCACTTTAGAGCAATTCCTCAAACTTCAAGAGGATTTCCCCTTAAAACATATATGTTTCTCAAACCATTGTGCAAATCAAAAAATATAACATGTGTAAAGTAAAAAAGTTATAAGCTAAAACTTTTTTTTCAATTTACCAGTATAGTGGCGGAATAGAAGAGCACCTCACGAACTATTCCCTAGAAAAGGTGTTACCCACCAAATTCAAGCTGGCTTGGACATTTTGAGAAAATGCATTCTAGCTTTTAGAAGTTTGAGATGCACCTTTTTTGAAAATTTCTTATTTTTTGTAATTTATCATAAGAACAATTATTTTGAATTGATCAAAGCTGCTTATAATTATCTATTAAACCGTTATTTGCAATATATAATGGATAATTTAGTTATATTCATCATTTTAATTTTCACAAAAGGTGTTCCTTTTATGTTCCAAGCTGACTAATATAGTCATCTGCCTCGCGCTAACGATGCGGCGGATGACTAAAACATAGTTGCAAAGCTTGAAAATTATCTGCTGAATTATACACTCCTCCTATATCAATAACACCTTTGTAATTGTCGAGTATCTATCTGATATCGGGTATACAATTACTGCACTTAGCAGTTCTTTGTAAGACAATTACCAAGATAAGTAGGGGGCGTCATTTGTATCAAGCTGGATATTGATATATCTTAATTCATTATACTTAGCATCAAGCCTTTTATAATAACCTTAACAATAAGCTAAGATATACAATTTAAAAAAATCATTATGATTAACGGAAAGTGAAAAGAAATGTTCAAATATTATTATTTCTAATTTTACATAGCAATTAAACAGCACAATGGCTCTTGTTAAAGCTATTGTTGAAAGAGACATTGATCTCGTCAATGAATTGTTGCTTGATCCACACTGCGATGTCAATGAAATGGGTGATATATTTGGGTTTGAGCACACGGAATATTACTACACAAAACATTCAAGAGGCAGCCATACTAGAACCTACACCCTTCGGGGTACACCCCTTATGGCTGCGGCCTCATACAATATGTATCGTCGTTTTCAGAGCTGGTTTACTACGGATAACTTTTATCACACTCTCATTCGCTTGCTTCTGAATGATAACAGATGTGACGTAAATTTATTCTGTGACAATTTGTCAAACTGTTCATTCTCATCCGTTAAGGCTACACCATACGTGCCATGTACAGCTCTCCAATGTGCGATGGCTACAAGAAATGCTACCGCAAAACATCTGATTCTTAACCATCCAAATATCATCTTAAACAACCGCAATGATCTGCATATCGCTTGCTATTTTCATGAAACAGATATGGTTCTATTGTTTATGTCGCGGGATAATTTCGATATAAACGCAAGGGAACATTTATCAAATCGTGTTGCTCTCCACGCTGCTACAGAGACAAATAATTGGTTAATAGTGACTCTGCTATTGGAACATTATCAATGCGATGTCAACGCTAAGGATACGAAGAGTAATACTGCTCTTCATCGCGTCGCAATATATGACAATATTGAAGTTGCAAGATTATTGGTCAAGCACCATGAATGTGATCTAAATGCGAAAAATAAAGATGGATATACGCCGATTGTATTGGCGATGGTGGAGCATCCGAAATCAAATGTTTTGCAAATGTTATTAAATCATGAGAGATGCGATGTGAACAAGCATTGTCGATTTGAGTTGTGTCTACTTCATTATGCAGTTTTTTCATCTGAATGTTGATGTGTTATCTCTCTTGCTATTGAACAAGAAGTGTGACAAACAAGTGTTGACGAAAGAAGGCGAAAGTGCATTGACTTTACATATTAAACAAGCGGATCAATTTAATATTAAACACTGGATAGAATTCAAAGCCCAGCATTCCAACAAGTTTTATAATGTTCTAGTGTTATTAAGTTCTTCTAGGATCCTTGTTCGTGCAGCAAAACATACACTTGCTTCAGCTATTGAACTCCTTCCTTTTGATTTATGTGAGTACCTCATTGCGCAGGGCGCCAATGTGAATGATTCTTATCCCGAAAACGAAACTGCGCTGCATTGTGCTGTTCGATTACATTCATTTAGAAAAATAGAGCTCCTATTAAAGAACAATGCCGATCAAACTATAACATGGCATGGATTTAATCCACTTCAACATGCTATTTTGTTATCATGCAGTCCTAAGATTCTGCTGATATTGAGTAAGAGTATTGACATGGTCACAATTGAAATGTATCTATCCCAGTTTTCTTACCCTTGTGAATCGATTCTTTCGTGTGCTAAGCGTCTTGGTGTTGAACCATGGTGTAAACATTTTGTACAAAAGTTTCCAAACGAAACATTTGACCGCAACAATAAAAGTAAGGACGAGATTGTTCGTGTGATTCCCAGATTGGATCAAGATACTGTCCCAACATTGACCAGTCCTATGTCAGCTCAACAGTTTCATTCAATGGCGTTTGTTTGTCATAGGCCCCTCTTACATCGCAAAGAAACAAGACAAATAGTGAACACAGTTATTAAGATAGCTCGAAGAATTGCAAATGAAATATCCAAAATGGACACATACTCGCGGTATTACTTCGATCCCGTTCTCAGCGGAAGCATGGCAGATGGAACAAAAGCTTTAGCTCCCGATGAAGTAGATTTGACCTGTGTATTTGTCAATAACATTGGACTTAGTGATTGGAGTTTTCATTCAATTAGGTTTTACAAAGAGTCTGAATGGATGAGTGACCGCTTGGATGCACCAATAGACGGAAAATTCTGCCTTGATCCGTATAAAGTATCGACGACTTTTTATACTCTGTGTCGAAAAATTGTGAATATCTTCAATAAAGATGAATTTGCTCCGCTCTATTTAAGTACAGACTCATTTGAACTACGAGATAAGATTTCGAGAATGCGTTTTCTTTGGTGCGGAAGAGCTTTTGAAAATGTGACTGTGCATGTCGATCTTGCTCCAGCCTTTAGCATTTTAGGTAAAATGTTTATTGCAAAGATATCGCGACATAGAAATAACACCGATTTAATGGAATTCGGAAGGAAACATATGGCATTCCATCAATCGAGTGCTGAGAATCAAAGAGATCAATTGAGAAAACTGCCAGGCGCAAAAACACAAGGTCTTGTAATAGCAAAATCTCTTCGCGTGGCAAATATATGTCAACCCGATAAGAAACAAACCGGAATATCAGAACATATTGATCCACGAGAATTAATCACGTCATATATGTTTAAAGAATTTGTAGATCGACTGCCCGAGTGCAGCTGGGAAATATATACTCCGTATGATTACGCATATATGATTTACGAACCTCTTCAGGGAGGTAACTATAGAAATGAGCCACGTGAAAATTTGATCAGAGAAATAAGCGAGAAAGCATGCCACTATCTAAGTGAAAACAAAGACGAATTTCTCCACCTTTCGAAAGAATTGAATCAGCTGGAATGTCTCACTTTGCCTTGTGGATATGAAACGTCGAAATTAATATGTGTATATCAACGTCCTAAAATAGAGGGACATGCGCAGAACATAAACAATGATTGTGTTGAATATTATATTGGGAACGATAATTGGTATGCAATTGAGCAGTGTTGTAATAAGAAAATGTTCAACTCGCATTTTACTATAATCTAATTAGCAATGTTGCGGTGAACACTAATGTGTTCGGTGTATACTAGTTAGTCTTTGATTATGATGTATTGATAATGTCTTATAAACCTGGTGAATAACGTTTTGCAATTGGTTTATTATATGAGTGTGTGTTTATCACATGAAAACCAATGTTATAAAAGTTGTCGTCATTGGCATTTTACTCTATCATTGCACCATTTCTGTGATTTCTTTGCAGATTTGTTAATATCGCTAAATTAACTACATGTTGATCATATTGAGGTGAAATCATTTATTATTTCAAACTTTAATCGATTAATATATGTTATTCAGTTGTAAACTGCAAAGCCCCTATCAAACATTATTTTCTAATATATCTTTTCAATTGATTTCCATAAATGAATTTATGCATACACCATTTTTTTTCCAATTCATTTCATCTAAAAAAATTATTGATAAACCACCTCACATTTTCCAATTGATTTCCATGAATGAATTTATCCATGCAACACGGCTGCTTTTTATGCCTAAATCGTCCTCTTTAGTTTCTGAGGTATACGAGAAAGCATGAAAATAAACAAATCCTAGGAAATTAACATCTGACGTCAAATTTGTAGGCTTGATCTGATTTTATCTTGAGTGAGCAAAGCGTCATACTAACGTTACCATCTGTAGTTCAAGGACCAATAATCCCATAAGATCCCATAAAAGAAAACAGGTACGAAGCTTACAATAGACAATAGATAGTTATCATAGACTTCCACATACACAACCAAAACAAATTAGTTCATAGCAAATTAAATTTGATTGTTTGGTTGGTATTATGATTTATAAAGTCTATCTTTATTTTTGCAAACACCGCCTTATTAAATTCTGCGTAGTAAATATCGATTCAAAATATAGACATTTAGATATGATAAACTCTTTGAAAATGCGATTGTGGTTGTATACTAGTATTTATCTTTACAGAACTATAGCAAATCTGAGATTGTTTGTAAGGGCATGACCAAATTAGAATCGTTTGTCAAGCTTAATTTATCACAACAAGCGTACTTGTCTTATGGGAAACCCAGAATGCGTTTTTGCTTCTATTTCTGTGTAACACTTTAAGTTTCCCATAATGACTATACTTGAAAGATTACTTGTTTTTAAGAAAAAAACACTTCAGACGCTTTAACAATGGCCAGGGCCTTTTGCTTTAAATTGTGAGTAATGTGTCATCGAGACTTTTCGAGTTCTTGTCATATATCACCATTCTTGAATCATGATTGACAATATTCCCTCCCAAAGAACTCTACCAAAGAACAAAGAATCCCCTTATCCTCTAAGTATTGAGCCATTTGTTTTTCAATCTTTGATATCAAACCAATATCTAAGTTAATTTTGGTGACGAAAATTATAACTTCGTCAACAAAATTTCAAATGGATTTTCTCACTAACATCATATAACTGATAGTTTAGTGTTCCTATGAGAGCACTATGGTTTATAATTTCATCAAATAAGATATACACCCTTCATCTCGCCTGCATCATGGCCGATTGAACTGCAAAACTTATTTTCCCTATTAGTGTTTCTTTCAACCTTGTATAATGGTCCTTTGGTGTTGTCGCACAGTCCACCTTGAAATTCAACGCCATTATTCAATCTATCGACTTTGATTTAATTTAATTTAATTTGATTGTTATCATGTATTATATAGAGATATCATTTTTTAAATGAAATTCGTCAATATAAACATGTTTACACCTACGGTATTTTGTATTAAATAAATTTAAGACGTCAGTCATACCTTCATAACTCATACAATTTAACAAAAAAAATATCTTTCATAATTTAACTATGTTTAGATAGCATCGTTATAATTTACTTAAACACAAATATGTATGTCGTATCTTTTAAGTGCATATAAGGTTAGATATGTAAGAAGGCAGTGTTTTTTTGCAATTCGATCGGCCCCATTTGGACTCAACGTAAAAGGGTTATGGGCCAGAGTTTTTGAAAGTGCGTTTGGTTTAAACTAAACCGAATATTTGACACACAAAGTAAATAAAAAATCAAGGTTCGTAACATGTTACAAATATATCAAACATGTGACTTTCATAGTACACAACATTTATTACCATTCATATTAGCCCCTCAACATGAGTTGGGTTGAGCCGATATCCTTGAGAGTTGAATGACGGCCATTTGAAACTTATGTGCAGGCTATAATCGGCTGTGATAAATAGCATGCATAGGTTATTCTGATTTTGAGCGCGCCTTTACCGAAATTGCAATCTAAATTATAATAAGGACATCTTTATTAATTTGAGCCCATCGAATTTAGATTGGATCAAAGTCTAGTAAATAAAGAGATATTTAGGCACATAAATGTTAATTAATTCCATTTTGTATGCAAACCGCTTAATGCTGCTACCTATATAACGATCGTATACAGTGTTTGAGAATAAGCAAAAAAAATCAAACTGGCTCTCCAAACCAGTAAACCTAAAATCTTACGGGCCCGGCCGAAAACTCTCTGGCCCGACTTTCAAATATAATATAAGATATTACTTTAATTTTCATATTCGCAGTTACGCAACTGTCTTTGAAAATACACAAGCGCAGCACAAATTGAATTCAAAAGCGTTCGATAATTATTGCCAAATAAGATGCGAGCTCCAAAGGCGCGAGCAAAACTTATCAAGGGATCATTGCAACCTATTTCAAGTATTCATCTTATGCTTTGAACCGCACTTTTATGCCTGCAAGTCCCATCTAAAACGACATTCATGCAGCCAAAACGACGGTCACGTATGCAGGTAACGATTGCTTAGGATGACCAATTACCCAAATATCACAACATATCCGGCCATTTTCAATCTCATTAGATAAAATCATCAAGAATTGCATTTGAACTAGTTAGACCATCGTGAAAAATGAACCAACACGGATTTTTAGCTTGAAAGTAACCACGTTTTTTTAATAAACCTGGATTACTCAAGATGCGAGCGAAAATTTTCTTGACAAAAATTGAGGAATCGATAAAAAATAATAAAAAGTAATAGTTGAAATTATTAACAGATTTCCTACTGGCCCGCCGGACCAGTAACCTCAAAAAGTTACCGGCCCTGCCGAAAAGTAACTGGTCCCGAGCCAGTGTTAAGCGCGAACACTGATTGTATAGTCCATGTATGTTGTGCGATTGATATGTCGAAAGTTGAAAAGGTTGGTCAGCTAACAGGGATACCTATCAAAAGATATTAAGAAGTTGGTTTAGAAGTTGGTTTAATTTTAATCTTGTATCAAAACTTTATTTAATGGATCAAATTTATTGAAAGAGAATTAATAGGAAATGTTGATATTGGTTACATTCTGAGAAAATGCCAGTAAGCAAGATTTATCAGCAAAAAAAAATTATTCCTCGCAAGAATTAGCTTGAAGTTCTTAAATAACTTATCTATTACATTATTAGACATTGTTCGTATGCATTAATGCGTTACCATTGTGTTCATTTCCAACATTTATTATATTTTACTATATAGATTTACAAATTTCACTCATTCTTTTATTTTTTTTATTTAATTTAAGATAGTTTCGGAAGATTGTTTCAATTCGATAAAACTTCATGAAATATATGTTTGGAGAAAACACATAAGAGTAACCAGGGTCACCAACGGTCTGTTCTACTAAATGTCTGTTCTTATGGCTAACCCAGCAAGCTAGTGAGAATAACAGATTTTCAGAACAGATATGATAACTCGGTTGTTAATTTAAATCCATAAAATAAGTCATGTTGATGATTTTTACTAAAATGATATTTTATCTGGAATAATCCGCCGAGAAATATCTTATTTTCGCGTATATTTCCTAAATCTGACCATGAAATATGTCATTTCAAACTTGAAATATCATATACATACCCTGATTACCCTAGCTTGTAACTTGAGGAAACGTCTATCATTTATTCAGATTGCAATTTATTGTCAGCTAGCCAGTAAAATATTGGCAGATATCTGACCCTTAAATGAAGTGACATCACAATCTTATTAGATTATGCATACGTTTGAAATATTTCTTAGCGTATATGATTAGCAAAAATAACCACCATGATCATTGCGCGAATGACAATATCAAGAAAATCCACTTACATAATGTTGATTGCCAAAAGTGCTATTCTGAAAATACATTTTTGCCCGTACTCTCTTTTATATCACTTTAGATATTTTTTATTCATTTCCAGAACCCCTAACGCATTATAGTGAGGATTGCAAGGGAGCGGTTTCTTGCAATTATCAGTAAATCATATATTTTTTGTACACTAATCGGCTCGTCCAGGCTTGTTCTGATGGTTATCCTGTATGAAATCGGAATGGTCCTAACCAACCGCTAGATGGGATTTATTCGACGAGCCTGTCTGTTAGTGGAGACTGATCATCTCTGCTTGGGCGCCTCCCATGTTATGTCAGTTACAGCTCGGAAGGCCCCGAAAACTGGCGGGAGGGGGCCAACTGATTAAGCAGGCAGAGCAAGCAGCGCAGTGTTGTAGCGAGGATTGATACAGTTTATGTATTTCTATAGCATATTCTTCTGTTCTTTTGAACACATACCGTTACCTTTTAATGTCTCAGATAAGATTACCAAGTTGTTAAATTGTATAAATAAGACCACATTCACCATGCCTAGTGTTCTTTACGATGGACAGCTGTCCAAAATAGACCAAAATGTATATCCTTGCGCGGTGGACTAGATAGTGTGGTTATATGTGGTTATATCATTCGTAAAGAACATTAGTGGGTTACATGTCTGCCAAGGTGCCTCACGTGATGCTACGTCACTATTTCAGTTATCCTTTTGTAGAAGATTGAAGAACTTGTTTGTAAATAAACAAAACCCTAAAACTTCTAATATTTTTAGAGGGTTAATCTAGTGAACTTCTCTCGCTCAAAATCCGTCCAGCCACTCAAGCAGTTTTTCCAAACTCGCTCGGCTGTTCATCTCGAAATTCCTGAGTTCGCTCGACGCTCTATAGTCTCCCCGAACCACCTCGTAGTTCCAACATCGGTTTATCAAAATTCACAGATTTAGGACATTTTTCGTTAAGGTTAAATTTAGCATCTCAGTAGACTATTATAAAGTTTTTTGTAAGAGTATTTTCTCATGTATAATTTTAGTTAGGGCCTGGCGAAGTGCTGCCCAAATTTCTGGTTATTTTAACGCATTTTATAGTAATATTTGTGTAATTTGAAACCGTTCTCTAGAGCACGTTACATAGCTCTCTATATCTCTAGATTTCCGATTCTTTTGTGGATATTTATATGTTAATATTGTACGTTCCTAAACATGTTACATAGCTGTTTATTATCAGGTTTTATTCGATAGTTTTACATGTATTCTGGTCGATGTTTGGACGAGTTTTGTTCAATAGAATAATCCGTTTGAATCATATATCTTTCGCTTGATTTCGTCTTGTTCGTTCGCACAACTCACTATCATATTGGACTGTATTTGTCCACAGGTTCCGGTGTTTTCCAGTCCGGTATTCTTAAGCTCCTATCACTATATATCACTCTTAAATTTCACGTAAAACACACCTAGAAGTAACGTCAAATTGTCTCTATCTATTCCAGATAGTTTGGCAAAGCTTCTACACTCATTATCGCTAATGGTTTTCGTTGAAAACTCACTTAAACCCTAACAATAACAAAAATAATTTCATACGAGATTGAAAATCAATTATACTGATCAAGATTATGTAGGTCACGATAAAACTAAGAATAAAATGTTTTCAAATACATTCAGATAAATGCCCAGAATCTTCAAAGTAATAACTTCTTTATCGGAACTACCCTATTTCTAATTAATTGTATTGCTCAAAGATCATATTTAAACGCTATTTTGAATTATCAAAAGTCGAAAGCAAAATGGCTAAGGTGAATGTGAAGGTTAATTTGTTCCTTCCGTTACTTACCAATTTTCCTCAGTCATATTTGTCATAACAAATGCCACCGGATACACGCGTGTTTACTAAATTTGTCAGATAAAGAACAAGAAATGTCATGACATCAGTCACAGCGGTCACACAAGTCATCGTAAAGAACACTAGGCATGAAAGCTTTTACCTAATGTTCTTTACGAATGACGGCTGTCCAAAACAAGCCCAAATGTAAACAGGGTGCGCGATGGCCTTGACAGCTCTATGTGTTGTGGTTATATCAATCGTAAAGAACATTACTTTAGGGCCATTATCGCTCATAATAATATTTTTTGCCTGAGATCTTTAAGAATAGTTACAATTTGGTTAAAAAAGATAAAACAGAGTATGGATGTGTTACCCGTTTGGCAATTGTTGGATGAAAATGACGACGAAGATGAAGATCAAGCTCAACAATTGAGAAAAATTGTATTTTATGTCACAGTACAGTAAGTTTATTATTTTTATATGTCAAAATGGGTATACGTCCATGGAAAAAAAAATATGATACGAATTTAATTCTTCACTAAACGTGCATGTGTGATGTTTATATAATAAAATGTTATGTGATATAAAAGTTGACAATAATCAGAGCCTTTTAAAATTGATTATCGAGCAGAACTTTCGAAGACATGTCAAAAAATATTATTTGCAAATGAGGGGGCCTCAACCTCGTAGCGTAGATTTATAATCAGAACAACTTGTTTCATTGTATTTTATTACAAATTTACAATTATTTTCAGGGGAATCCTTGGAGAATTTTTGGAACGCGAAGACTGCAACAGAGTCCGATATTTTGCTGAGTCCCTGCTGACCATTTACCGTGAGGACGAATTTAAGATGTTCTTT
>LQRL01136300.1:807-11071 GCA_001703475.1 Hydroides elegans | reverse complement strand
ATGAGTGCGTGAAAAAAAACGCACTCGATTTTTCAGAGTGCGTGATTTTGAAAATCAGTGCGTGATCACGCACAAAACGCACTCTAGATTGAACACTGAGGCACGTAGGTGTAACTTGTTTTCGTCTTTGGATGAGCGATAATAAGGGATATGCATTCATTCTCGCTTTACACTTAGCAATTGAAACATCATTTGCCAAATTATCGTTTGATATTTATAATGTTGAAATACCATGAAATTATCTCGAATGCGCAAGTCAAAAAATCTGTAAATTGCATTTATATGTTATTAAAAAAAAACAGGAAAAGATCATCTGATGAAAATAGGATCGATTCTTCAACTTCGTCGTCGTATTCTTGTATTTCGCATTACTTCTTTTTTGTTGATACACAGAAATGTTGGGAAAATATAGAAATATTTGAAATAACAGCTAAAACCTGGTTTGATTTCGACTGAAAACAAAACGTCCTGGTTAGTTTTTGTGTTTTTTTATCTTTCTTCATCGATTTCTTTCGCCGACGACACTAATCTTTTCACTTCTGGTCATAATCTTGTGCACCTAACTTCCATTGTTACAAATGAGCTAAGAAAGCTTCAGATATGGTTTGATCTAAATAAATTGTCACTCAATATAAGTAAAACAAATTACATTTTATTCAACATAAATAAGGGCTTAGATAATATAAATATCAAAATAGATAATATATGAACATAAGAAGTCCGTCTTACAAAATTTCTAGGCGATAGCAAACTACATTGGAAAGGTCATTATTTATCATGTTAGATTAAAACTTGCGAAATGTATATCTATATAAATGTATATCTTTATAAAGCAGGTGCTTCTATTGATCAGCTATCTTTATACACACTTTATAATAGTTTATTCTTACCCCATATGTCTTACTGTATAAAAATTTGGGCAACAGCAAGTAAAAGCAACATAAATTGTATTTTAATTATGCAAAAGAAAGATATTGGAATAATAAGATAAAATGGAAAATTGAATCACACGCATTGTAATGCATAAGGTTAAATTACAAATGCTGCCCTTAACAGTCCTCGATATAAAGAGTTTGTATTCTAACGTCGGACAATATTCTCTAAGACAGCATCACAAATTTAGAACCATGTATGCCCGTACCACCTTTAAACAATATTGTTTTAGTCACCTCGCAGTTCGACTATATAACGATATACCGAAATCCATTACCTCTAGTATGAAAATCAGTATATTCAAAATTTCATTTGAGAAATATTTAATTAATCAATTCCTAGATAAGGTTACCTGATCCTTGTATTTATATATTATTTATATATAATTATATATTGTTTAACATATAGAAAATAAACTAATTCATCATTCGTTAATATGTAAACACTATTTAAAACTGTGATATTCAATGATAAGAAGTTATGAAGGCTTGAAAACGGACCGCTTAGCTCTATTATCTTGGTAATGGTGTCAGTCAGTAAGTTAAGCAGGCGTGCAAACAGACAGCTGAACCAAATCGCTGGCACCACAATTATCTTTAATTCTGTTGTCTAATTCATCAAATTATTTCTTATAATCAAAATTGAATAACGTGATGTATACTTCTATATTAATATATACATTTTTTTGTAAATAGTTTTCGGTTTATTTTGTTTTTACTTTTTATTGCATGTATATTGAATAATCTATCAATTTGACCGTTCTAATGAAAATATGTATGCTATTATAAAATGTAGTATTAATCATAAACGTTTACCTCAATTGTTTTCCAAGCATTAAAGTGATAATTTATCTTCGAACTGTTTTTCTATCTGTGATAAAAACAATATTGAGCTTGATCTTATATTGTAAATGTGTAATGCCTATTAAAAACGATTTTTGTTTGAATAGGAAAATCATCGTAGGTTATGAGCATTTAGCAATAAGAAATATATATCAATTTATTAAACCAATGGAATTTAAAATGTCATTTATTTAAATCATATCAGAGGAACCGGTGTATGGATTGGTCAATGTGAAAGAAAAATAAATAAAACATATCTTTATAGACACGAAAAAACCCATGGTATAACAACGAAATTCATGCGCATAGACAGCTGCGTAGAAAACTGACTCGTGTTTGGCGTAAAACCAGATCGAACGCAGATAAAGAACGGATGATCGCACAAAGAGATCTTGTAAAACGATGATACATTCCGAAAAGTCCATGTTTTATAAACGCGCACTTAGCCAGGCAGGCACGGACAGTAAAGTCATCTTTCGTATAATACAGGATCTACTAAAGGATTACAAGGCGAACCCGCTACCGGATGTTCCTTCTGAAATAAACGCCAACAATTTCAACAGGTTTTTCGTTGATGAAATAAAGCGTCTCAAAGACCGCTTTATCGACCAAATGGACTATAAAACACACGACGGAAATTCCATAAAAGCACGGCTCGACGCATTCTCTCCGGTCGATCTCGAATATGTTGAAAAACTCATGAAATCTGCTCCGAACAAAACGTGTGAACTAGACCCGATCCCTACAAGTATCATCAAATCGGTTGTCGAAACAATAGCACCTGTGATTCAGAAAATTATTAACACATCTCTTGAAAACGGAACAGTTCCAACAGCCTATAAAACCGCCATTGTTAAACCGCTACTGAAAAAAACAGGTCTAGAACTCACTCACAAAAATTACAGACCAGTATCAAATCTACCGTTTGTTTCCAAATTAATAGAACAAAGTGTGATAGACCAAATGGAAATGCACTCAGCTAAAAATGACCTCGGTGATGACCTTCAATCTGCGTACAGGCCCGATCATTCAACGGAGACCGCCCTATTACACATCGTGGATAGCCTGCTCATTGCAATGGACAATCGCAATGTAGTATTTCTCGGAATGCTAGATTTGAGCGCGGCGTTCGACACGATCAACCATGATATCATGCTAGAACGTCTCAGAGTATCGTATGGTCTCAATACAGCAGCGATTTCATGGTTCGAATCATATCTCCGTGGCCGCACCCAGCGTGTCTTAGTCGAAAATGCCGTGTCGGAGCACATAGCTGTAGACGACGGAGCTGTACAGGGCTCAAAAATAGGCTGCCGACTCTACAAAATGTACGTTGAACCATTAGGAAAGTTACTCAAAAAGTCAAGCTGTTCAAATCACGGATACGCCGACGACAACACGATATGGAAAGTTGTAAATCCGGTCGCTAGTGATGCCATACATCGAGGAATACAGTTATTAGAGCAGACACTGGAAGATGTTCGTAGCTGGATGTTTGCGAACAAACTCTGCTTAAATGACTCGAAGACCGAATTCATCGTTTTCGCACAAAAACGACACACAGAGGCCATGTCAGAAATCTCGCTACGAATCGGAGATGAATCAATCAGACCCTCAAAACATGTGAAGAATTTAGGTGTGATATTGGACTCAACACTGGATTTTAGGGCGCATATTGCTAGCATTGTGAAAGTCTGTAGATTTCACGCGCATGGTTTATCCGGCGCTACCTCGACGAAGAAACTGCAAAACGTCTCATGCTGGCGACAGTTATAAGTAGACTTGACTATTGCAACTCATTACTCGTGAACCTACCCGAAAAGGATATCAAACTATTGCAAAAAGTTCAAAATTCGGCCGCTAGACTCGTGACCCTCACCCCTAGGCATAGCTCAATTACCCCCGTTCTCAAAAGGCTACATTGGTTACCAGTACGTTACCGAATCAACTATAAAATAGCAACAACCGTCCATAAACGTGTGCATGGAAAAGCTCCGGTGTATCTGAAAGACCTTATCAAGCCGTATGTACCTTCGAGAAACCTCAGATCATCTACCGACCTCAAACTGATAGTGCCCAAATCAAACTTGAAGACCGTGGGCAATCGAGCCTTCAGTCGAGCGGGCCCAATGATTTGGAACGAACTACCGGTCTCTTTGAAAAAAAACTCAGTCATTAACTAGTTTCAAGTCTCGCCTCAAAACTCACTATTTTAATAAAGCATTTTAAGGTTAAAACATTGTAAAGCGCCTGTATGTATTTCTTCATGGGCGCTATATAAGAGAAACGTTTGTATTGTATTGTATTGTATTGTATATAATTTTTATAAATTCTATAGTGGCCAACATTATTGTTAAAGCATTTAAACGAAAAATTGTTAGGAAAAAACATAGTTTCCTAGTTACTGCCATGTTAATGTAGGCAACATTGTTTGCTTTAAGGATTATTCATAAGGCACTCCAATCTTGCAGGAGAAACTGGACATTATTCATATTAACTGAGTGTCCACTTATTAACTGCTGTGCCTCCCTCGCTCTCGCCTGGTCCTGGGGGTATTACTCTTGTCGGTTACTTGAAGCGATTGATTGGTTTCTGCACCCATATATGCTGCGCACCACTTAAGCTTAACCTTACCCTTAAAACAAATGTTAAAGGGTGGGGAAAAGCGTAAGTTCGAGGTTAAGGTCACAGCAGAGAATATGGGTCCTGGTACAGGGTTTGCCAGGCCACTGCACCGCCGTTGCTGGGCTTTCCCAACAGTCACCGGTCTCTCCAGATTGTCCACCGCTCTATTCTTGGCTGCCACTCGGTCTTTTCCGAGTGTCACTGCAGTGCAGTTGTTGAATACCTTTAAACGATTTCTATCGCAGGGCCGCGGATGTCATCAGGACTTCTCCTGGCGTCGCTGCTGGTTTCGGGGAATTCTCAAGACGACCAGCTCCGCATATGTTTCCCAGCAAGATCTATCCTCCCCATCCGTGGCCGACTTGCTACGAGCTCCTAGTACACACTTTCTGGTACACACTTTTGTTTTGCTGTGATTATGGCTCTCATGACCTCCAGCTTTTCCTCGTCCCATCTAGCCTCTGCCACCACTTTACTCGCTGGTTTCTTGGCCCCACATGCGTAAGGTTGATTCTGGATTTCCTCAGCCAGGTCCTGCCTACCGTAATATCGAGCCTTCATGTACCGGTAGGCGTGTTCGTTTTACTTGAAGCAGCGTCCGAATATTCTAACTGAGCACGGGTAGAAGCTGAGGATGTCATTACTGCCATTGAACGGTCTGACGTTTTTGAGCGGTCGATGTCGCCGTTTTGGGTATGTCTCTTTTAGGGTTTGATATGTGTCATTACCACATACCGTGCATTAGTGGTTTTTCGATCTACCGCGTGGGGCGGCTTCGGCTGCGCTTGCATGTGGTTCGTTGGTGTTACTATCGGGGTTTGCGTGTCTCTTTCTAATCCAGATCCACATCGATGCGGATTCTGCTGTTCTCCCCGCATTGTCTATCTATATGCGCCGCTCTTTTCCTGTCACGCCGAGCATCTTCAACGCTCTCCATGTTGACTGGCCTAGGAACCGTAAGTTCTATAATCACGCACACCTTGCTTTCTTTGGAAAATATGACGATGTCGGGTCGCAGGTTTGTAGGCACGATATCTTCGGGGAAGCGTGATTGTTGCTCATGATTTGAATAAGAGAAAGTAAATCAGGTTTGGAATTCTGGGTTTTATCATCGGACCCTGACGCCCGATTGAAGTTGGGTCATATAAAAAAATTGTCGGACATTAATTTAGACGTCAGTTTGCGTCGGTATTTGATCACCAAAGGTGGCTTGTATAAAATGCCCGCTTTTACCATTGATAATAACATGATTTCAGATAATTTTCTAGTAAAACAAAAATAAAAGAAAATAGCGCTCAATCATTCTTAGATAAATTCATATTTAGTATATGTTGTGACGCAAAAAAAGGCGATTACAATTATCAGGGTTGCAGTCATTGAGTCACAAACAATTAATTGTTACGTAATAAACATATTACTTAGTTAACACGCAATCGTAGAGGGCAAAGCCCCAAACCTCCTACCCTTCCATATCATTTCCTGTTCTACCTTTTCTTCATTCCCTGTTTTATTTCCTCTGTTACAATCTCTCTATTTAGTTTCTCTCATTTTTCATTGATTCTTCAAATATATAACTATTCGATTTGCATTTGAACACATAGTTGAATTTAAGTGATTCTGATATTCTAAATATGTCAATAGAACACCCAAACATTTTCATTTAGCTAAAAAAATATGCAGAATGATTAGAATATTTATTCTCGTATATTGATGGATTCATGTTTATAACAAACTATCGGAAATTAGCATAACATATATTTTTTTCTTGGTGGAAAACCGATTATTTTGCACTAATTTGTGACGCAATCCATTTGTGACGCAATAATTTTAATTGTTATGCAATTTGAACAATGGATTAATTGCGTCACAAGCATACTTTTCCTAGTTATTGTTGCGAAGCGTAATTGTTACACCTCAATTATTTTTCGGACATGTATGTAGATTGCCTGAAGATTCACCAGCCCAAAAAGCTCTAAAAGAAGCTTTAAAACCATTTAAGAAACCGAGAGGAAAATCCAAGAACACATACCTAGCAACTCTCAAGAAACAACTCAAATTAAAAGGTATTAAAACCATAGAAATAGCCCAAAGAATAGCTAGAGATAGAGACATTTTGCGAAATATACTAGGATAAATTTGGAAGAAGGAGCATCCAACAGCAGAAGAAGAAAAAAATTATTTGCGTCATATTCCCCCCCCCCCAAAAAAAAAAAAATAACTTTAAAGCCAAATTTTCTAACTTATCATTTATTGAATCAAAAACTAAACAGGTCGGGCATCTACCTTATTACTTTTCACACATTTCGTCCCACTCATGTTTATAGCTACGAGTTACCGTTTTTGTGCTAGGGCTTGACGAAAGAAAATTTCTGGGTGTCTAAAATCAACCCGTTTTAATAGCCCCGCCCCCTGTAGCATCTTTATGTTTATTTCATATTTCCTCTAAAGGGTTTTGAACTTTGATAACGAAATTCTAGTCATTGGTTAAACAATAAAAATGTTTTAACCTCTGTTACTTTTAATCCATGCCTTCCTTCATCGATATATGTTATCTTTTTATACTAGGGCTTGCCGAAAGGAAAATGTCACACTTTTCTGTCCAACAAATCAATGCATTTTAATAGTCCCCTCCAGGCCCGAATTTCCGGTTTGTGGTCAAACAGCGCAAAAGTATATACGGGTTTAAAACGGGTTTAATCAACATTTTTCCATTAAAACATTTACATTTGTAATTTTGTTACTCAACCGTATTTTCGCTTCCAAATTTGCAATATATCCCTATCAAAATATTTGGCATTGCATTTTTGGAATAAGGAAACATTAAGAAATTTAACGGTTCAAACAGTATCTTAACTTTCTGTTTCATCTTTAAAGGTACGACAATTTCTCTAGATAATATTTGAGCCCTTATTTCATTTAAACGGAGAATGCTATAAAAGTATTTTAGCATTGCGAATAAATGAAGATTAATTTACAAATTGGCTGCTTAAATTTTATTGAAATATGTTAAGACATTTTGCTTGTTTGCAATATCACCTTCTAGTTTATTGCATATTTCAATGGAGTTTATGCTAATAATTTCTAAATATTAATTCGCCTATATAATATTTTATTTTATTTCTTTAAATAAATTATTTATTTTGAAAATATTCGTTCCAAAATTCCAAATAGCAAATTGCTATTATTACAACTATTGCGTTGATTTGTTTTTCAATAAAAATAACAATGCAACTTGCAGTATGTAATATGATTGTGACGTAACAATAATGGTAACAATAAATTGAGCAGAACAATCGTGTAATTCATGCAGTTACTCACTAAGCAACTGATGAGCAAGACGGTAAAGTAACCATATAAAGTTTATTCACATTTTTATCGATTCAAAATATTAAAAAGTGTTCTGTCTAAAAATGGACAACCAAGACGACATGAGGACAATAAAATAATATCGACCTGAAGAAACTAAAAACTTAAAATGTCAACAGGAGACCCAGATCAGGTACTTTACTAAATATACTTGTTTCTTCTTGAGATTCATATTGTCATTGTAATACATTGTGATAAAAAACTTAAATCAATTTATTTAATGATTATATAAAATTTAAAATAGTGAATTATGAGACACGTACACACTTTTGAATACACTTGCAAAATTATTCGCACCTTAGGGCTCTGTTATTATTTTTTTCCGCACAGAAGACACTCGTGAAATAAATAATTTATACACCAACAATGATGATAAGCATTCGACAGTAGACTCTAGAAAGAAGATATCACTATTTCACAGTTCTTTTAAACCGCCTTCCATATTTTATGCTTGCCCACGAAATATGACACGAAACGATGTAACTATTTCATAGAAGAAATTATATTTAAAAAAAAAAACGCCTTCCGTAGACTACATATGTTTCATAATAGATGGGTAGTTTTTGGAATTTTAAGGTTCATGCAGTGTAATGGGCCTCGCAAATAAATTCATTGAATAACAGTATAATTTCATTGTTTTATTTTTTTTTTTATTTTTTAGAAGTCTGAAGCTTTCAATGACGAAGACAAATACTCACAGGAAGGCTTTGAGACAGAGTCAGAAAATCCTGCTCAATCCACTGATGGGATAGATGAAAGCCTCAGTGAGCCACCAAATGAAATGCAATCGATGGAAGAAACGGATTTAGAACATTCTGAAACAATAGACAAGTCTAATGAAATGCAATTATTGGAAAAATCGGATTTAGAACCTTCTGAAACAATAGACAAGTCTGATGAAATACAATCGATGGAAGAAACGGATTTAGAACCTTCTGAAACAATAGACAAGTCTGATGAAAATCCCAAGGAAGAAGACGGCGGAGTGAAATTCGCACCTCCTAAATCTGGTCTACGATTTGCAGACGATGAAGAAGATAAGGGAGGTGCAAGGTTTGCGGCGAATCCTGTAAAGTTTGCAGAGCCAGATGAACCAAAACGACACAGTCCGCCTCCTCCAAGTAAAACAAATGCCAAAAGAAAGTCATCCATGAAAAAGCCTAACAAAACAAACTCTGCTGCTCATAAAAAGAAAGGAAGTGTCTCGTTTAACTCGTCAGGGGACAATGGAAATGGGAAGAAACGAGTATCCGTAGGATTTGCTGTAGAAGACACACAGCCAAAGCCACGGCCAAAACCACCACAAAAAGAAACAACGGGTAAATTGATTTAATCGAAGTGGATATAAATGTAAAATTTAGAATATTTGTTATTCAATTGACATATTAAAGGATGTTCATTGAAATTCGACAAAAATCGCTCGTAATACGTAAAACGAAGTGGGACGCTCAGTTTATATTGAAACAAGTTAATAAAAACGGCCTTTCGATGCATTCGCAAGTGGTGTCATCTCTCATTCATATCTTCGTTGATAATCGATTTCGAACTTAATAATTCAGCCTAATTATAAATCACATATAATTCATATACTTAGTTATGTATCAAATATAAGTTCATTCACAATATAAATATTTTTTCTTTTAAGTCCCAAATATTCCTTCGGGGTCGAGACCAGATTGGTATGAAGATCTTGAGAATTCGCAGATAAACATGTTCAAAGAGGTATGTTTTCATACAAAGGAACTAATAAATGAGAGTCAACTGATCAACATGGTCAATTAAAATATCGCAGTAACAAAGAGAGCAATAATTTGCATTCATACAAACATATCTACATTAATTTACAAATGAAAATTGCTATAATGTTTGAATTATTATGCGTTTGCAGGTGTTTGAACTCTTGGATAAAGATGGCGGTGGGTCCATCGATGCAGATGAATTATACGCTTGCCTGAATTCACTGGATATAGATATTTCACTCGAGGAAATCAAAAGCGTTTTAGGTGTAAGTAGCTATGAATACCATTTACCCGATCTTTAAATGCAAATGTGAACACTCAATATGCGTTACCCATTGGATATATTGAGAGAATATTCAATTTTTCCAATAAGGACAACGATGACAAGAGTTTTTTTTTTGTTTTGAGTGTCGGGGCATACCCTATTTTTTTTGTATAACTGGGCAGCCCCCTTTATTTCAATTTCACATAGTATGCAGTGTAAAATCAAATATCGTTCTTCTACTTTTCAGTTCAAAAGCATTGCTTACATATATGCTTATAATACACTTCTTTATACATTAACATTTTTTAACAATTGAACAAGAAATTGTGGGTTACAACGATTAACTATTGCAATGTAACAGTACATATATTATATATGTTTTTAAACAATACATAGAATACATTATATTCAGTTAGGAAAGGTACAAAGAATTGCACATTTTCAAATACATAAGTTAAATCCGTTTTTGTATTCTAACTACATTATACAATTTC
>LQRL01136282.1:28158-38557 GCA_001703475.1 Hydroides elegans | reverse complement strand
TATATACATACAAAAGATCACTGCGCAGTGTTATTTTTAGGAAAAACATTACATGATGTAGATGGTAATGGTGAAAACGCATTATTTTATGCACTGTATGCTAATCACGCTGACATATTTCGCCTGCTTTGTGGGTATAGACTTGATGTGCATCAGCGTAACCATAATTCTGAAACGCTACTGCACATGGCAGTAGAAACTAGCAAAATCGAATTCATTCATATGTTATTGAACTTCGGGATCAACCCAATGCTTAGAGAAATCAAGCGAAGAACAGCACTTGACATGTAAGAGTATTTGTATAAACGATATTGATGATATAATTTAATTATTATATGAGTGCCCACTATATGTTTTCAAAGAACATGCATGACGGGATTATACTTTTGCAGTAAATAGCTTTTCGAAATATCCTTGGTTATGTGCATCAGCTTTTAAAGTAAAAAATGCCTATTCATATTATAGAGCTGCAGAGAACGGTGATATTGAGGCAACAAAGGAACTGATGATCTGTGGTATCATCTTGGATGATTCATTTTGTAGTATAGCAGCTCATTTTGGACAACTACAATTACTAAAATATGTATTAGACCGTTGGCCTGAGCTACTAGACTCTGCAGATGAGTATGGCAGAACCTCGTTGTTACGGGCTGCGCAGGCTGGGCATAGTTTGATTTGCGAGTAAAAAAGCTGATTTGTTAATAATATTTTAACATTATATTAGTGTCTAAACATGTATGCATCATCTTTTAGGTTTGCTCGAAGAAGCATTAGTTTATAATTATTGTAAAATATCGATATAGAGTTTTATTAAAATGATCAAGCCACTGTTTTGAATGCTCTCCGATAAGTAATTTTTGTAAGTATTTTTTATCCTTTGAAATAAATATTCTTCAAACTAATATTTATGAATTCATATATTCCACTGATTAAAACTTTATTTGTTTTTAGGTTTTTGTTACGCAAGGGTGCCAAAATCGATGTTAAATCAAAGCTTTGTGGAAACCTGTTACACAACGTTGCCAAAACTGGAAATATTGATTTGGCAAACGTTTTTATACATCATTTGCAGGTATATCGTTGATAAGTATAGATGAAATTATAATAAACCACAATTACTCGGTATATATAGTGATATAACCATAAACCTTTTTTACGATTTTATATACTCAAATTAAAATAGATAATTATTTTATATAAATATGTCATTTGATAGCTTTTGCTGTTATCAGAACTGCTGTTATCAAACCTGTTATCAGTATGCACACATACATGTTTCAGAGTGCCGGAGTCGTTGAGAGGCTTATTCAAGAACAAAATAACTACAATGGAGCTCCCCTAACTTTCCTTGTACGGGGACAAGACAACGGCAGGTACGTTAACAGTTTGAATAGGAGAAACAATATAATAAACCGATTTCATAATTCACTGAAATTAGCTCTTTTCATATTGAAATATAGTAATGTATTTTCGATTGCCAGGAATATATGGCATTACATAGAGGTGCAGCGTGATCGCCTTTCACATTTCAAACAACAAACTCGAAGCGGAAACATAGACGTTGCTTTATTTGGAACAGTATTAAAAGTAAGTTATTTTGCTGGCTATTATCATATTACGGTTATATGTGCTACACGACTCCATATGTATTTGCACTAGTCGGACGAAAAATTCAGAGACTAATAAAATGTTGTATTTATTTTTTATTTAATATTTATTTGTTTGCATCGTTTACCCAGTTTATTTATTGTCATGTTAAAACACCGTGTTTGCACATCAGTTATTTAGATTAAATTTGAATGTTTTCGGTTGTGTGTTTAGTCGGGAAGGGGTATGACCGCCACAACATTGGATAAACAAGAAGTTCTAGATGTATTTCGAAACAGGTGCCAAGGAATATACAGGCCTGATAGCACACCACTTCATGTTGCCATACTTAACGGTATATTTCATAAAACAGTTAATTATGATTGTTTTATATTAATAATCGTCTAGGTGTTAAGTAATTTCAAATATTGTCACACTCAACTTGCAATGAAGCCACTTTTTATGAAATAACATATGTTTATCTGATAAAACCTGAATGTTTATGAAACAGGGAATACTGAAATGGCAAAATGGCTATTGGTCAACGGTGCTGATATAAACAAAAAGGATATAGTTGGACTGTCACCCATTATGCTAGCGGCCATGAAAAACAATATTGAAATATTCGAATTGCTTCACCACAGAGGAGCAAATATAATGGTATGTATGATCAACCGCTTAACGTATGTAATCTATACTATACTAAATCGGGTATATTATATGGGTATTGCAAATTTTTTAAAAATCAAGCATAATTATATACTAAAGTTGACTATTAATTTGTTTTCATACAGGAAAGGAGTAGAAATGGTTTTTCAACAATGGATCTAGCTATTTATGAAAACAGTGGACAGATTATTGACTACATTCAGAGGACCCTGATTACTTTGATGCAGGTTTGAAAATAACTTGAATACATATTAATGAGTGAAAAATGTATTGTGTATTTGTTACAAAATATATTGAGCTACTTGTATTGGATTTTTAAATTTTTACATCACGCATCTAGTTCAACTTCCATTTATTGATATGTTTATACAGTATTATATTCCACATTCAATATTTTTATATTCATTTACTTGAAGGATATAGTAACACAATTTCTGGCGAGCCTTCCAACCGGTCGAGAAAATGGAAACGACTTTATACAAATAGGAATCGATGCATGTAAGAAATGTTCATATAATTACAATCTGCTTTTAGATTTAAATTAATATTATTTAGTTTTAGGAAAATTTACCGGAAAAATATCCAGTCTGAAATTGATTAAGCAAATAAGAATCGATACATGTAGGACATTTTCCTATCATTGCTATATGCTTTTTGATTTAAATGTAATCTTATTTTGTTTTTAGTAGCTTTACTGGAAATATATTCAGTCTGATATTGATAAATACTCGAAAAGGGAAATATTAAATCATCAAGGAAGAACATCTGGAAACTTTATTCTAATTGTTGTCACCACAGCAACCAAATATGATTCTTAAATATTGATTTAAGTTGTTCTCTTTGCGTGTTGCAGTGAGAGACCTCAGCAATTCTGCTATATTCGCTCTCAGGCTTTTCGGTAGTGAGCATATAGCCCACCCACAGCCTGATGCTTTGCCGGATCGAGATGAATTCGGTGGCATGTAGATCATTTGTTGGCGTTTATATATTTGATTATCAACCACTGAACACATTAAATTAATTATATCGCCAGTGCATGTTTTGAATTATTGTTTATTATTGGTTATTCCGTCTGTATTTGTTAGCTTGATCTTTACGATCTTAAAGAAATTCAAATAAAGTATTTGAAAGGGATAAAACTAAATATTTCGTAAAAATGTAAACAAATCGTTTATACCCATTTTCAAAAATAAAGCATATATTATAGATTTTTATAGTTTAATGCATTTATCGGTGTTTATGTATGTTTAGCTGCATCAAACTACATGTTCATTATCAATGAACATTTATTAAATGAAGTTTAGTTTTATAGTTTTATATTAATTATGTGCATATGTTATCAATTTTGTAAAACAAAACTGGTAAATACTGTTTTGATTTAACACTGAAAAACGCATATTTATAAGTTGGTAATATCTGTTTTTAAGAAACCTGTACATTAAAAGAACTCTGGCATTGTCTGATTTATAATTCTTTGAAGTTAAAAGTATGTTATATCATAATAACATTAATTGTAAATACCTTTTCAATAACGAGTTGTTTTAGGTTTAAGCTTATTATATATTTTTTTCACTTGAATTAATTTATATTTCTATATGTATACATTTTTACATTTTACAGTGTCAGAAGCACTGAAATGTTTTTCGCATACTGCTTTTCACAAATTGTGATTCTTCAAATTCCATCTAGTTCAGTTGAATTTCAGTGTTCAGTGAGAGTTCAGTGTTAATGCAACGAATAAATTATACATCATTATTGTCATTACGAAACATATAAAGTTTACTGCAGTTTAGTTTATAGTTACGTGTTATTATGTCACATTCGAATTATGTAATGCTATTACTTGGAAAAACATATCAAATAAATAATATATAACGTCGTGATTAAATCGATAAAACAATGAATAAAACATATTACATACATATAATTTAGATTTGATATATTAAAAAATCAAATAAAAGAGGAATTAAGTATTGTATATCACATTCAACAAGATTATATACTCATAAAATTGGGGCTTATCAATATAGGTTTAGGAATGTTGATGGTTAATGTAATTATAATATTCCTTTGTATAAGTGAATTTTCATTCCTCTAATATTTAATCAGTTTATTGTTCCCTCGATGATTAATATCTTGGAAACAGATGAATACATTTTTACTTGTTGTAATTGTGATAGCGTTATCACGAAAAAGCTGTATATAAATCATAATTTATCAATATCAATAAGATAATGTGTTTAAAATAAAAGAAATAAATTGCATTAATAAAAGAAACCATATTAATTAGTTTGAAATGGCCAAGTCTGTTAATGTGCGCATGTATTGCATGAACCTTCCAAGGATGGAGCCCATGTTTTATAAGCATTTTGGTATTTATCGTTAAAATCATTGTGACGTATTTGTCTGTTTAATCATTTAATTACACATAGCTCAAATCAATTTCTAATTTGCGTCGTGCTTTAATTTATAACATACAGTTTGCTATATTTTGTATACCTTTCACATGCATATCCTATGAAATATCTGATTTTATGTCCTAATTTTTCTCAAGATCTATATAAATAATTTTCAATGTATCCATCTATTGTATCTATAATTGTATGAACATACATCTCAGAATAAACCGATGTCGTTTCGAATGTTCTTTTATTTATGAAAAGTAAATGTTAACATGAAGCCCAGTGTCTTTTCTTCTATAATTAAAACTGAACTTTTATAACATAAACACTTTGATAACAGACGGAGTGCAATTAGTGGTTTGCACGAATTATATATTGAGCCTATCCATTATTGTAAAGGAATGAAAAAATAATTGTTGTTGGGTTTTTAGCTTAACCGAAGTGCTGCATAAATTTCATTACTATTAAACATTTTGCGTGCAACATAAGATAAGTTTCGCCATATAAAACCTAAAACACCAGTTTAAATACCATTCACTCTGTGTTTTAAACTTTGTATAATGGGTAGTAGTACTTACATCAATATTATGTTTATAAAGGGGGCGAATTTAGAACTTTGTCATTCACATGCATATTACGCGATATAATTAAGTGATTAAATGATACATATTTAACAACATAATTATCTGGAAGCAGCTTGTTTTCTTAAAAAAATATTTCAGTTTTATGCATGAAATTATTAAATGTGTGATCCAAAACTTTTATAAATGTATGATTCAATTTTGATAAGATATGATGATGCATAAGTGTTCAAGCTATTATGTTCGATGTTTAAGTTTTAAAACGAATCCTTTCGTTGTCATTATAGCGGTGCTGCATGATAACCTATAATTTTACCTCTATATGTCTCATGTGCCAATACAAAAGTCAGTAATTATCGGATCCCAATAAACAAATTGGTCAAATAAATACCAAATATAAAAATATGTCGATATGTACCTTTAATCAACCCATTTTACTGTTACAATTAGTCATAATACTATTGATTTAATTTAGTTTGACATGATAGTCAACCCTATCTTCTAAAAAGAAGAAAGCGATCACGCGAATACCAATTGTCAAAGATATGTGGATGTGTACATGTACTCGACCAATTTTACTGTTGTAATTAGTCATAATTCTGTTGAATTTCTAATCTAATTGAGTGTGACATTGCGTTCAACGCTATTTGTTAGAGAAGGCATTATAATTCTAAATAAATACAAAAAGATTCAAGAAGACAAGCGTTGTACAACTATGAACTATGTTTGTTTCAATGAATTAGGTTTAATAAAAGACGCGCCGAGTAAGATGCCGCCTTAAAAGAGTCAAAAGAATAATACCAAATATAATTGCGGGCGTAATTGGAGAATATAAATGTGTTTGATTTCACATTTATAAGTTCGCGCTAATTACTATTTGCATATTTCTGTTCACGCACACACAATGATTGGGTGAGCGTGTTATTAAGTGCAGATATTATTTAGTCAAAATATTTCATTTAATGAGCATATCATTTTTTACTATGCTATACATATTGTTAAAAGACACAAAAACAGTGTGTATTTATCTCAGAAATGTTAGGCCTCAGAGCAAAAATTGTAATTACTCTTATAATTAGAAATTTTATATATATCACAGATAATAACCGAGAAGATAAAAGCTTTTTTGAATTGTAAACATGTAGAAAAACTACACTAACATTTTATGCTACTTAGACCAACCATGTTTATGCTTATTATATGTTTAAATTAGTATATTGCGAATTATATAGTCCAACAAGTTCAGTCTGTTTGGCCTGACTTAGATTAGTAAAAAAAAATAGGTTGATTTTCTTAAAATAAATAGCTGTATATGTAAAGGATTTATTATATCTTTATTTCAAAGGATATTAAATAGTTAGTGTTCAGTTTGGAATTACTGTTGATTTAAATCAAAACACACACCAAATATTATATACAAAGGCCGAATTTAGTTGAATTGTATTTCTTGTATCACACCATTACAAATAATATTAAAAAACAATAGCAACATAACAAAGACGTCATTTTCTCAGCATTATTAAATTCTTCGATTAAAATAAATATACGTTAAAAATGGGTTTCCATTGTTTTGCTTTTTTAACAATATTTATATGCACACAACAGAGGCTAATTTTTGTAATTTCAAAACCAAGTAACCAAGTAAGACAAATTGATATGTATCCGATTTAACAAGTAGATTAGTAATGTAAACATCATATAACTAGGAATGTAGACAATTACATTAAACAATTTTTAAGAACTTATTACTGCAAACATATACATATCTTAACAGATTCGCAATAAAATGGACCTCCAAACACAGAGTTTTATTGGCGCAATACATTAATATAACATAACATACTTATGACTAAATATATACCGTTGGTTATATTACTATGATCAAGATGATAAAGATAATATAAAATACATTTACCAAAACATGGATATTTTATGCAACTGCTAGATTTGATTCCACGTACATATCGTTACGATTTAGAAACAACTTTTACTCCTGGGTGGGACGTATTTTCTTGGCAGCGCAAAATGCTTCGAGAAATGCTTCCCTAAATTCTTTATTTTTCAAGACATAAATTACCGAATTCAACAAGCCATGCAAGCAAACAATTGTAGAGACCCTTTTAATCATTACATTATCAATACCACAATTATTTGGGCAATGAGTGTAAGACGTGATAGCAAATACGTAAGGTCCATAGCAAAGGGTATAGAATGAGGCTGACAATATAGTGAGATGTGCTGATGATAAGCGTTTCTTGTTCATTTTAACAGTTTTCAATCTGTTGGCAGTAGATGTATCATTGCCTTCATTTTCCTCTGCATTGCCCAATGTTATTGCCGTTATGTTTTCTGATGCATTTGTAGAATTTAGTCTATTTGTATTTAAAAGTAAATTTGTGCGTCGTTCAGTCTTTTTCAATTGATACCCGAGCCAAAGGAGAAGAATGACATTGGTATTTACTAAAATGAATACCTGTAAAGTCCATATTTTCAATGCAAATGGATGATAAACAAATGGTGTGTTAATTATGCATTCATAATTTGATTCAAACTCAAATTCAGTCGGAAATATCAGACCAATATTAACCATTGAAGAAAATACTATAATAACTATAATGGTTACAATACCCCTTTTTGTTAAACTCCATCCTATGGCATTGAAAAACCTTAACTTTGATAAAATGCCGGTGACAGAAATCATTGACATGCATTCTATTGTCATGGAGATATTTATGCTACACATAACATTAGCCAAGGTAATAATAAGTCCCATTATCACTTTGCATAATTCAAGTGGTATGATATGTCCGTTTTCTTCCAATAGCACTTTGATTGCAATGAATAAACCTGTAAGAAAGTCGCATATGGTTAAAACGCTCAAATGGAATTTGGTTGAGCGATTAAACGACTTTGTTTTTGCAATTGTTATAACAATGGTGATATTTGTTATAAAAATGACAGAAATGATTCCGGTCACAACTGCATTAAAAATACCCGCCATTCTTCTGTTGAAATATTAGATGTGTCTGAAGATATATAAAAATATAAAAAAGATTAACCAATATTTATCAAACGAGATGTATAATTCTATGTTTTCAACGAGTGCGTATATGCAAAACATTAAGAAATTGTAGTTTTTAATTAATCGAATGAGCACATATACATAGCAGAAAAAATGACAAATAATCTAATATATTTGGGTTATTCTTCGACATTTTTCTAATCTTGATATGAGAAATAAAAGTGTAATAAAACTTATCTGTATTTTCAATTTATATAAACAATACCTTTGATTTAATTATTTTTTGCAAAATATAACCAATGAAATGTCTTACATATTTTAAAGTAAAGATAAAACCTATTTATTAAGATATATTATGTACACAACTATATAAACAATATAAACTATATAAACTATACACACAATATAAACCTACTTACAATTTTTCCGTCTACTGCTCGGATACAATTCGTGAATGGGAATAAAATGATTTGGTTACATCGTTTATACCCTTTCCCGAAACATTTACCTGGAATGACCTTTCAAATAGGATGCGACCATGTACTGTATGCAATTATGATGCTATTAATGTAACTATGTTTGCAATTAATCTAGTTAATCTAGTTAATCTAGCGTTAATTGCACCAACTATCTAATCTTTCCAACAAACACTTCAAGATATAATCATAGCTTATAAGGGTCATGTTGCTTGACTAATGGCTCGAAATGACATGCAACCTTCCGTGTTATATCACAACATCCTGGTAAATATATTGCTAATTGTAAACAATGGAAACTAACAATTAGACATAATGACGTTCTCATCTCTGTAATGAGGCTTATTTCAGAAACATTGACATAGGCTCTAGTGCAAGAAAGTCTATTTTTGATTTTATATCATAGACATAGCTGCAATGCGTAAATTTGCTATTTGCTATATTTGATATAGTTTAATTTAATTAATTTGATATAGTTATATCTTCATTATCAGTGCCCTATCAATGCAATAACAATCTACAATAAGCATCTACGTAGGATTTTCCCTATGATATAGTTAATGTGAATGAAATTGATACAGTTCAAACCTCATTTTCAATGTCCTATCATTGCAATTACATTCATACTTCGTAGGTCAAGATGGTATAAAGTTGCTTGCCTAATAACCGAAACAGCTTATTTTTCTAGTGCGTTATAATTGTGAAAGTCATATGGTAGTGATATTTACTGATATTATAATCATTTCTTTCACCAATTAAAATAATTAACCAGAGCTTATTAATTTGACGGGGTCTATTACACCAACAACATAAACACAATGCGAATGTACCTCGAGGTAGTTATTGGTTAGGAAATGTACCTAAATAGAAAGTATTATGGACAGCCAGATGATATTGATATCTACATAATAAAACAAACAAAACTAATAATTCAGGTCAATTATACTCATATCTCTGTGATTGACTCTATCATGAAAACATCATAAATTGAATGCGACTATACCACGATAAATTGAAAAGGAAATATAATACTCTGAATGAAGCTAATTTTGGACAGCCATATGAAAGGGATATCCACATCCTATCACAAATTAATCTAATGATTTAAAATGATACATTTACGTGTTTGTAGTACCATTGTCAACATAAAAGATAATATGATACGTTGAACAGCAAGTGCTATGTCCCTTAATGAAACATAACATTGAGTGGTGTGTTTTTATAGCATATCCGTGAAGAAATAATCCATTAAATTACATATATGCGGTTAAGATACCCTCATTTTCCAACTTAAAAGAGCATATTTGACCGTCATTCGATTCGATACGCGTGTAGATGGCTGATTGACTTGAATTCTAGGTTGATCAAGGGGTTCCAGGTTCTTACCCAAGGAATGGCGTTGCGAACAAAATTGCATTATCATAAATTATCATAAAAATGCAATTAACCGAAAATATATGTTTATAATACCCATTAATTTCATTAGCATTTATTTTGATCATTAAACATATCTGCGTGGTTGACAAATCTTAGGCAAGGAGGCCATTGTTTGAACGTTAATGTAAAGTCGGTTGTTTTTTTTTCTCAAACAATCGCAAATATCAAAGCAAATAACTTTGCATTCCATATTTTATAAAACAAACTCGGTTAAAATATCAATAT
>LQRL01136282.1:8345-21726 GCA_001703475.1 Hydroides elegans | reverse complement strand
TATAAAAGAAGTAGGCTTTTTAAGCACGGATCATTCAGTCTCTAACATTGAACAAGAAAACATGGCAGATAACACTCATCCTTGCGCAGAATGCGGTGCCGTGTATAACACACCAGCAATGCTTTTCAAACACATCAAACAATGTGGTGGAAATAATGACAATACAGACGATGTTTGGAAACGTATGCTAGAGGAGGTGTTTGAGGATAATGAAGACGAGTTTGAACGCAAAATGGACAAATATAAGGATGATGAAGACGCACTAGAACGAGTCAGGCGTGAAATGAGAGATGTATACAAAAAAGACTTGAAGGATTTGTTCAAAAGATATTTCATATTTGCGCAGCTACTTGAAAAAGATGATATATACGATCAAATATTAGAGGATTTTAATACCTTGCAACTTGAAAAGCGGTATAGCCGTGAAAAGGCACTGAAAGCCGCAATTCGCAAGAACGATACCATGTTTGACCAAGTCTGGATGATTACAATGATGAAGATTCGGATAATGAGAGCGATGTTGACGAATAAATAGCGATTCACCTTAATACAATCTTCATTTGACCGTCAACTGCCGAAGAGACAACATGTATAATAAAGAGCAGCTTTAATGGATTATTTTCTTTCGGAAAATGGCCGAAGGACATATTCCACATCGAACAAAATTTTATTGTATTGACGATCATGTTACTGACGACGAAGTGAATGCAGAATACCAGACTGGTGGCGGAGGCGAACTGAAGATGGAACTCATTACACCTATACAACAGCAAGTCGAACAAGCAAAGGCGGAAGTAAAACGCAAATTGGAAGAAGCTGAACAAGACCGAAGAAATCATCACTCAGAGGGAATTCAATCAAAGAAAAGAAAGACAATGTGTTTTTAAATAATGATGTGATTTTGAACACGAATTATATTGTATTTGGATAACAAAATATTAAAATAGCTATTGTAAATTGCATTTTCGTGTTTTCCTATTGTCCGTCAAACACGGTCAAAAAGTGGAAGTTGGAAGAAACTGATCAATACCGAAGTAATTATCACACAGAGGGATTCTAACGGAAAAAAAATATTTGAAAAAAAGATTTTTTTTTAACCATTTACTGTGCTATATTTTGATAATAAAATGTTTAATTGCTATTGTCAATGGTATTTCTATGTTTTCATATTGTCATGATATCTGAAATTTTATGGAAAATAAAATGAAGGATCCTATAATGTGTTTGTTTTTGTACCTGTTCAAGTTTGCTTATCACTATAGAGCAAATGCTATAGCTCTATTTACTAGTCACGTCAAGGAACTCTTGATGTTGTGGTTAATACTATATGACGTCACATCATGGTTTGCAATATTTGCAAACATCGTCACTCCTTGTTTTAAAAAGTAAAAAATGAAAACAGTCATTGATGTAATTAGATATAAACCCAAAACTTTAATTATAACGCTCATATTATCTATCTATTTACCGAAATTAGAATGAAATCGGTAATGAGTCGCCGGAAATGTATTTATTTGAATTGACGTTTGCGATATGCGTGTGTACCATAATCTTACTGCGGCAATTCGTAATAGAATTATTTTTGAGTCAGAAAAATATGGTTGGGACAAATAACAATCACCATTATTCAAATAAATCATAATAAAAAGAGTTATATATCATCCTTTGTTACAATAAGCAAATATCATAAGTCTTATGCTCCTGTAATCTGAATCCATTTCCTGAATCTAATCTATCGAAACAAACTAACGGTACAACTGATACAACGGTTTGTATAACACCGCTCACCCTCCTATGCACCACTTGAAGGACATTACCATACATACACAATGACCTTATTAGGTAATCTCAAAGTCTATTTATAGAATCCCCCTTTGCTCCAAAACTGAAGTCTTATATCATTGGGTATATGTGTATTGGATGTGACGTCAGGGGTTCCCCAAATACCATAGAAGGGAAAGGAATCTCGCGGGAAAACATTTTGTTTTAAAATAAACCTAATGACAGTTTGATATTTATAAAATAATATTTACCTAACGGATTTGTATATTATCGGAAACTATATATAATATTGCAATTAGATTGCAAATCAACATAATAAAGGCAAAAAAGGATATATGCGTATTTTGATGTGACGTCATTTAACTGTGTGTGTTATATTTTAGTGCGGCAAAATCAAATATAAACAATCGAGATTCGTGTTATTTTGGATATGATACAATAGATCTATTCTCATACGAGATTATATTCCCTATTTAACCTTGATCTGAATATATGTCAGAATGTTGTGTTGTCGCATTTGTCATATATGATGATTTGGGTAAAAAACAATCTTCATAATTTTAACGGATATATCATATAAAAGGTATGTGTTATTATATGTAACAATTTGCAAATTTCCTACCTCTGAGTGATTGACTAAAATGTAAACTTGCTCCTTTAACCGGGGAAATCAAAAATGTGTTGTCAGCAAGTGGAAAAGAATGCCATTGCGTAAGGTTACATAACACGTGACCTCATAACAAAACATCTGATTGGCGCTGAATTTTAAAATCTACCATACACACCCCCTCTAAAGATAGCATAGCACAGCATGTTTCAAAACCAAGGGATCAGTACATCCTTTGCCAAAACGTATCGTAAAATACTATAGAATTACAGTTCTAAGCCTTATTCCTAAAATATGTTATACAATCGATCTAATATATATATTAAAATAGTATTTTTATCTTATATTAATGACCATTTGTTATAATACATGTTATCTGAAATTAATTTTTAATGGTTAAACACAAGTGCACAGAGCCACTGCCCTAATTCTTTTGCATAGTTTGCTTAATTGTTCAATATTCAACTAGATTTTCTGATTCTTAACCTTTCAAAACAAAATAATGAATGAACTGATATAAGCAATTATGAAACGCAACTCCCTATCATGCAACAGTTTAAGGACATTACCATAAATAGAACATGACCTAATTCAAGGTCACTGACCTAGATACTTTGCTCCAAAACTCCAAAACTGACGTCCAGAACTTTGACCTAATTCACCGTGTCAAAAGTTCACTATGCTGCTATTGCCCACCCACAACCTGATGCTTTGCCGAATCGAGATGAATTCGGTGGCATGTAACATATTTGTTATTGTTTATATATTTGATTATCGACCACAAAATAATAATTCTGTAGACAGTGCATGCTTTTAGTAAAATTGCGTATTAGGTATTCCAAAGTTTGTATTTGTTATAGCATAGACAACAAACAAATATGGATACATCTAGGCGGTCATTTCCCAAATGTATCAACATCAGGTCTTGTCTTTTTTACATGGACTGTTTTCCGTGCATTCCATATAAGGCGTTTGTTTGTGTTGTTTGAACTTGCATATAGAGCCATTGAATGACTTCGATACTATGCATAAGAGCTATTGGCAGAATAACATGCATTTTGTTTGTTTGCTGTTGATAACAATTGTTATGAATTTTCAAAAGAAATGGACGGGTGAACAAAACAACACTGCGTTTACAGTTTCAAAAATGAACTAATTATAAAAAAAATATTTAAAAAATAAGTGATTTGTAAGAAAATTGTATAAAGTTTAAGGCCTTAACGCTAAATAATCTGGTGGCTTGTCTGATTTATAATTGCTTTAAATTATATTTCTATCATCTTTCAACCTTACATTTACGAGTCATTATTATTCATACATGAGAAAACAAATCAAATTACCTTAAGGAAGACATATATTCAACATTGTTACGTCTTAATAAATTTGTTTGAATGAATTGAGTTTAATGAAATGCGCATCGAAAAAGATGACGTCATAAAATAGTCATCAGATTGGTAACGTTGTACTGCGGATATGTATAGTTTCAATCTAATTGGTTATAAATCAATGTCGTTTTTAATCACTATAGCTTCCCAGGATGCATAAAGCCTCAACATGATCGCATACTGAGCTAATATAAGTAAATTGTATGCCAAAATGGGTTCTTAATGAGGTTTTGTACAATCGGGGTTGTTTTAGTCATTCAGATGTGTGGGAGTGTCTGTTTTTAAGCTAAGATATATTTTGGTCTAAATGTGTACTTGCCGTGACGCATTTTAATTGTATAATCGGTTATATATATTGCTATGCAACAAAACCCTATGCATTTATCTCAGCAACGTTCAGGGTCAGGGCGCAATGCTTCACAAATGGTATTGACTAGAATAATAAAAAAGTAATATGCATTAAAGATAATAGGCGAAAAGTTGAAAGCTTTCATGTATACTAAACAAATAAAAACAACTGCGAAATAGAAAAATAATAATCATCTCTAATCCTTACTAAAAAGGCTTTTCCTCATCGTAAATATTATAATAAGTATTGACCAATATAAGTGAAATATAAAGCCGTCTTTTGTTGCACAGAGATTGGAAAAGTGTCGGTTCAGACAAAAAATACCAAACTGTATATGTAAAGGATTTATCAGGTTTATTTAAAATAATATCAAATGGTTGACGTTCGGTTTGGAGTTTTTGTTGATTTAAATCGAAACTACCCACACTTATTGTCTTTTTGTATCACACCTTTACAAAGAATAACAACAAATAAATATCAAACATGATCAAGACGTCATTTGCTCAGCATTATCAAATTCATCGATTTAAGAAATATACATACAACAAAAAGGGTTTGCATTGTTGTTTTTAAACAATATTAACATACAATAAAAGTGGTTATTTATGTAATTTGAAATCTCTGAAAAGGTATAACCCGTATAACAAATAGAATTGCTAATATAAACATAATATAACTAAAAATGTAGACAATAACATTAAACAGCTTATAACACCAATTCACTGCAAACATATATATTTATCTTAATAGAGTTGCAATAATTTGGACTTCTGGACACGGACTTTTATAGGCGAAATACATTAATAAACCGTAACATGCTTATGACTAAAGATATACCGTTGGTTGTATTACTATGACCAAGATGATTGAAATAATAGGAAATGCATTTGCCAAAACATTGATATTCTATGAAACCACTAAATTTGATTCCACGTATATTTGGTTACGAATAAGAAACTTACTTTTACTCCTTGACGGGACGGATTTTCTTGGCGGCACAAAATGTCTCAAGAAATGCTTTCCTAAATTCTTTATTTTTTAAAACATAGATTACTGCATTTAGCAAGCCATGCAAGCAAACAATTGTAGAGACACCTTTTATCATCGCATTATCAATACCACAATTATTTGGGCAATGCGTATAAATCGTGATAACATATATGTAGGGTCCATAGCAAAGAGTATAGAATGAAGCTGACAATATTGTAAGATGTGCTGACGATAAGCGTTTCTTGTTCATTTTAGCAGGTTTCGATCCGCTGACAGTAGTTGTATTATTTCCTTCATTTTCCTCTGCATTGCCCAAAGCTATTGCCGTTAAGTTATCTGCGGTATTTGCAGAATTTTTATTTTTATGCAATAACAGCTTTGAACGCTTTTCAACCATTTTTAATTGATTACCAAGCCAAATGAGCAGAATAATATTTGCATTTAGTAAAGCAAATGCCTGTATGGTCCATATTTTTAGAACAAATGGATGATAAACAAATGGTGTATTCACTATACATTCATAATTCGATTCAAACTCAAATTCAGATGGAATTATCAAGCCAATATTCACCACAATTGAATAGAGTATGATTACAATAATAGTAACACTGCCCCTTTGTGTTAAATTCCACCCTTTGCCATTAAAAAACCTTAACTTTGATAAAACACCTGTTACAGATATCATTGACATGCATTCTACTGTCATTGAAATATTTATTTGACACATCACATTTGACAATGTAAGAATAAATCCCATGATCATTTTGCATAAATTTAGTGGTATTATATGTCCGTTAGCTTCTAATAACACTTTGATTGCAATTATTAAACCAGTCAGGAAATCACATATAGTTAACAGGCCCATATGGAATTTGGTTGAGCGATAAAATACTTTTGTGGCTGCAATTGTTACAACAATGGTGATATTTGTTATAAGAATGACTGAAATTATTCCAATAACTACTGAATTAAAGATGACCGCCATTCTTCTGTTAAGTTATTAGATGTGCCTGAAAATATATATAAAACTTCATAAAAGTAGTTTTTGAATGTGATGCATATTTGTTGTTGTTCAAGGAATGCCAATACGGTGTATATTAAGTACATTTATTGTTATTTGAATTTTCCTTACAACCAGTTTAAATTAAATATATTGCTTAATATTTTCAACATAAGATGTGTCAATATTCAAATGAATTTTATCACTAACCCCACTCGTTCCAATCTAAACATGTAATACACCTTAAATTTATTTTAATATATATTAAAAAATACCTCTGCTATAACTATTCACTAAGAATCTCTTTTGCCAAGTATAACTATCTACCAAGAATCTTAATTGTGAAATATAACAAATATAATGTCTAAACATATCTTTTACCAAAAACCGAATATAAAATCATATATTTCAGAATATATTATGGACAAAACTGCCATATACAACTACTTACGATTTCCCTGTTGACTACTCCGATTCAATATGTAAATGAAAATGATAGAATATGTTTACACATTCATCACCCATGATGGTATCAGGTTCCTTAAATAATCTGTTGATGTGATCTTATGATTTCACTGCGATGTAATTATCTGCAGTTGCGATATAGCTGTAATAATTTACTACGTATGATGTTTCCTATGGTATAGTTGGAGTGGATGAAATTGATATAGTTACACCTTCATCATAATTGACCTATCATTGCAATTATATTCATGCTTAATAAGCCGAGATGGTATCATGTTGCCTGTCTAATAATCCAAATAGCTAATTATTCTAGTGCGTCATAATTGTGGACAGTCAGATGATAGTGATGTTTACTATCATTGCATTCATATCTTTCACCAATCGAAACTGATAATGAGAAATAATTACACTCTCATCTCTGTGATAGGCCCCATAAATAAATACAATGCGAATGCACCCGAACTGTATATTGAAGGCAAATATAAAACCTTGACGAACCAAAAGGCAAAACAATATATGATCGAGTTGTGTGTTTCTGTTGAAGCATACATTTTGAAAGAATGATCTTTAAAACTACCTAGACATGGCTATAGCCCCGAATCAAGAATTCCGTGCTTGAAACTCCAGTGAAGGCGTTACAAAAACATGTTTTATCAAAAATTAATATATACAATATTCATTTACAAACAACCAATCAAACAAGTTAAATCTATTTAACGTTATGTGGACAATTAGAACAAAAAATGATACTGGAGTGAAAACCTGTCAGAAAACACTACTGGAGTTGTTTTTTCTTATTTGTTTGTTATACATGTTTGTAATTGAGATCAGTGTAAGAATTAGAAGAATAAATAACAGCAATTCAAAGAAGTGCACTTGGGTATTTAGACAGAGATATATTTGGCTCCGCAAAATGATGCTTTAAAATGAAATCTAAACTTTTTATACAACAAAACGCTCTTTTTTATTTGTCTATGTGTGTAATTGACATGAAAACAACTATAGTTTTATGAAAGTATGAAACAACAATAATGTAAATAGAAGTTTTATGTTTTCGATATGTATTTACTTATTGTAAAATATAACTTTCGAATGATTAAACAAGTGATTCACAACATATCTATCACAATAATTGTGCAGCTCAAACGGGTGCCTGGTATTTTTATTGTATGATATATTACACTAATTGTTGCACATAGGTATGTGCAATTTTGACAGATATAACATAACATCAATAAAGAAATAAACGTATAGCAACAGAAAGAGCTTAGGTTCAGTTAACAGGTTATACGGTTATAGGGTAAATATTCAAAATGACTTTTTCATTAATATCTATTGAAAGGCTTTAAAACACGACCTAGAGACATGGTGTTATTTTTACGTTTATACAAGTATTATTTGCATTCAAAACGGCCATAGTATCTACTTGATTGAAATGAAAATGATTTCCATCACAATAGTTTACTCAATTTATGAAATGTATTTATTAGAAGAGGTAACCACAAATAACAATCTCACATATATGAGACACATTTCAAGGTATTTATTCAACACAAATTAATATATTTTTAATTACATTATTCAAACTTGATTTACAGTATCACAACAAATTCTGCCAATTTAGTATATATTATTTTCTTATCGGAGCAAACACCAAGCTACCGAGCATGCATAATAGATGCTATACTTGATTAAAATTGACATAGAAACATTATACCATTTGTCTTCAAAACCTTTAAGACGCTATTGCAACTTAAGCTATCTAAAACTTGATGACCGAGCAATTTTAGGCGCCGTGCTCTTTGCTAGTGTGCATCGGTCCTATTCCTGATCAGGTTTTGATCATCACCGTTAACAATGCATACACTCACCCAGGAGGGGACACGTGCGATTGGAAACTTTGTAATTGAATATTTACGTCACAAGACGGTACTTGAATGTTTATGTCACAAGACGTTGGGTGCCTATTGAATCAACGGTACCCTGACCTTTCAATAGGTTACCACATACATAGATGGGATGGTTGATAATGGATTGAGAAATGCTTAGAACTTACGTAGGATAATTGATATATAAATCACCATGATTTGCTTTACTATAAAAAACGTCCATCATACAAAAGAGTTTGTAATCACTAAAACAATTATTTTTTAAGAAACTTTACCTATAGTAAAATAAAGTGATTTATTTGATTTAAGCTTTCCAACAGTATGCATACGTTTTATGTTAAAATAGATTTTAAAAATAGACATATTTGTGTCTCCTACAGGCATTTCATCATTTGGCTATAGGATTTTACTGATATTCTTAATGGACAGATAGGTTTTTTATTTAATCAAACAGAAATCAAAACTTAAAGCATGTGTTTAATGAAAGGGATGTAGCGGTTTATCATGCACCTTGTTATGTTACCTTTGAAAGAGTATGGAGCATTATACGCAGTTTCCATGCGCAGAGACACAAATAAATTTATGTTTACAATAAATGCATTCAATATCGAATTCATAATCAACTATCGGTAATGTGTAAACAAACCCAATAGCAAATAAAACAACGTATAGTCTTACTATAGCAAAAATACATCGATTATTTATATTTTTATAAGTCAAAAATTGCGAATTTTTATTTTGCTTAAGAGCATAACATTTAAGAAACAACTATACACAGTTTATACATTGAAACATTATATATGTATACCATAGGTTCCCTTTAATTTATATCTCTATATATTTATATATGTGGCTAGTTGGATTGCTTTTGTAGGGCAAAATGTGGCATTCATTGCTTTCTTGAACTCTTTATTTTTCATGACATATACGAAAGCATTAAAAAGACCGTGACAGCCCATAATGAAAGTCGTAACGTTCAATAATACATCATTAACTTTGCACTCTTTTAAACAGATCGCGTAAAATGCTACAGCATAAACATGAGGAAAGTAGCAAATCACATAAAAAGATTTAGAAAGAAGAACAAGATAGACTGATGATTTCCTTTTATGATCGATATGGGTATGTTTAGATGATACTGTTTTTGCTTGATTGCCAATTCGTGAAGTTGTGTTTATCGTTATTTCTCTCGTATTATATCCTTTTGCATGGGTAGACTGTGAATACTTCACGCTATTTAAATCCGTCTTGCATGAAAAACAACATTAAATATTTGAGACAATTTTTTTAGGTTTTAAGCTACATCCAACACTACTTATAGACATTTATAATTGATTATTTTTATCAATGTTGTTTCAAATTAAATATTCAAAGCTAATTCACAACATAATTATATATTGGCCAATTTAAAATATATTATTTTCTAATCGGAACAAACACAATACTACTAAAAATGCATACTATATATTATAATAGATTTTAATCGATCAAAAAACAATTCGATATAAGTTTGCCTTTAAAAACTTTAAGAAACTATTGCATTCAATCTATCTTAAGCTTGATGGCAGAGCAAATTAAATAGTAAGACTGTTTGCCAGTAGCCATGGTTTCGATCCCATATCAGGTTTGATCATCACCTTATGCGCAACTAGACACGGCATACAATATCTTCAGGCTCTTTATACCTAGGGGTTTGCACGTGCAATTGGGTATTTGGTGACTGAATAAGCATGTCATGAGGCGGTAGTTGTGAACGTCAATTGAATCAACGGTGCCCTGTTTTTTCCATAGGTAACCACATGTATGTACGACAAAGTTGATAATGAATTGAAAAACGCTTAGAACTTGCGCAGAAAAAGTGGTATATATATGCCAACCATTATTTGCTATTCTGAAGAAGTCTCCCTTATTCAACATAGTTAAAAATCACAAAAAATGTTTGAAAGCTTCTTCGTATATAGTAAAATAAAATAATGTATTTGATTTAAGCTATCAAACAGTATGCCAAAGTTTCATGTTAAAATAGATTTTGATTTGTTCATATTTCTCCTACAGACAGTTTATGCAATTTTTAATTTGTTTATACGATTTCATTTATATACTTTATGGACAAATAGGTTTTTTTATTTAATCAAACTGAAATCAAAACTCAAAGCATGGAATTAATGAAAGGGATATAGCAGTTTATCATGCACCTTGTGGTGTTACCTTTGAAAGAGTACGGGGCATGATATGCAGTATCCATACGCAGAGACACAAAAGATTTATGTGTACAATAAATGCATTCAATATCGAATTCATTATTAACTATTGGTAATGTGTAAACAAACTCAATAACAAATAAAAACAACGTACACTCTCACTATTGCAAAAATACACCCATTACTTATATTTTATAAGTAAAAAATGTGAATTTTTATTTTGCTCAAGAGCATGACATTTAAGCAACAACTATACACAGTTTATGCATTGAAACATGATAAATGTATACATAGTTTCCTTGTCAATTTATATCTCTTGTGGCTTGTTGGATTGTTTTTGTGGGGCAAAATGTGGCATTCATTGCTTTCCTGAACTCTTTATTTTTCATGACATATACGAAAGCATTAAAAAGACCGTGACAGCCCATAATGAAAGTCGTAACGTTCAATAATACATCATTAACTTTGCACTCTTTTGGACAGATCGCGTAAAATGCTACAGCATAAACATGAGGAAAGTAGCAAATTACATAAAAAGATTTAGAAAGAAGAACAAGATAGACTGATGATTTCCTTTTATGATCAATATGGGTATGTTTAGATGATTCTGTTTTTGCTTGATTGCCAATACGTGAATTTTCATCAATGATTCGTAACAAATTGGAGGTACCATGTTCATTTGTGAGTGTGTTTATCATTATTTCTCTCGTATTAGATCCTTTTGCATGGGTACACTGTGAATACTTCACACTGTTCAAGTCCGTCTTGCATAAAAGCTCAACATTTGATGTAGTTGAACATTGATTAGTGGTCGTATTAGCAATCACGTTTACTATATTGTTTCTATTAAATGATTTTGATCGTTTGAGTAAGCTATTAGAGTGTTTTTCATTTTTGTAGAGTTTAATAGCAAGCCAAATCGTTAGGCTTATATTGACATGTGCTAGAACAAGTAATTGAAGTATCCAAATTTTAAACGCAACAGGATGATAGATATCCTCATTAAACAAAGCACACTCATATTCTTCACCAAACTCTAATCTTGATGATGACACGAATCCCATCATGGCTATTATACAAGAGTGAACTACGGTAAATACCAATGCTGACATACCTCTGCAAGTAATTTTTCTACTGTTGATCATAAAACAGCCCAACTTAGGTAATCGGCCAGTTAGCGCTATCATTGTCAAACAATCGAAAATCATAGACGTATAAACATCACTCATAGCGGTTGTTAACCACAGAACGGATCCTAGCCATGCCTTGCAAAATGCTGAAGGCATAACTATCCCATGTGATTCCAAAATCACTCTCAATCCCATAAGCATACCTATTATACCATCACATATTGTAAAAAGACTTAAATGAAGTTTGGTTGAGTGGTTAAATGACTTTGTTTTTGAAAGTGTAATAATGATAAGCACATTGGAAATAATAACTATGGTGATTATGGAACACACTATTACAGTAAATACCAATGCCATCATTTCTTTGCAATGCTGAAAGAGAAAAAAAGGTAGAAAAGTATTTAAATATCAAAACACAAACTGATATATGGACGAGTTTCGATATATTTAGGACTGTTTTTCACCTGTTAACCTGTATATTTATATTGTAAATATCAATTATTTATATTACATTTGGTCATATCTTTAAATGTTTTAATATGATCAAACATGTCCAAATACGACCGAGCCAGTACAGATTATATAAAAAATACATACCAAGACAGAAACATTTTAGTATTAAAACATTATACTCACCTATGGGTCTATGTAAGCATGATAGAACAGTTTACATAGAATACAAGAATTCGTGTTTTACCACGCTAACAACATTTCCACTATGAGAACCTGAAAAATATATTTGCGGCAATTTTCAGATCCCTCACTGAAACCTTACCTAGCCTAATAGAAATATAAATCCAACCAAGAGATGTCGCTTGCCATATAGATATGCAATTAACAGGAGCATCGTTTTCATCTTTCAGTCCATTAACATCACCAATTACATTGCAGAAGGAAATATATATCATTTAGAAAGTGCTTTTAACGCCACTCTATGAGAGTATATTTTATAAGTAACTTCGTGTTACTAAGGAATCAAATTATGGATGATTAAGGATAGATGCACATAATTATAGGAACTTGATTAGAGTGCCAGATATCAGTATTATTAAAGCTAACAGAAGGTCAAAAGATACACATAAATACCACTCAATGACACGTGTAACAAAGATATCATTAAATATTGTCGAGTGATGACGAGGGATTGCAATATCAGCCCGATGTGTGCTGTTATTAAAAATCAAAATTATATCATGCGCAAAATACTAAGAAACCAAAACATGTTTATGTTAAGTGCCAAACAATATATAAATGGTGAAATAAGAAAAATGCAAATTTAATATTAAATACATTTTATAAAATTATAATAACTTACCATATTAAAAACTATTTTTATTTAATAGCTAGTGTCAATCATTCATATGAGCGCTTAATTCATATCAATTATAATATTATTAAAACCTAAATATTTCTTATTATTAAATCTATAATGTTTTAATGGATTAAATTCAATAAGTTTTGTACATTTAAAGATACATATAGGTGTCCGATCTATTATGAAAATTTTCAACACAAAAACAATAACAATAATGAACTTTTATTTGGAATTCATCATATTTATGCTAAGGCAATATCATTCTACA
>LQRL01136280.1:17987-31338 GCA_001703475.1 Hydroides elegans | reverse complement strand
GGCGCGAGAAAAAATCTAGGCTTTAAAAATTTTATACGAAAATATCTTTTTGACAAGATAATGATTTTGACCAAAACTTTACCTTCGCCAATTTGGCGAAATGCGAAGGATTATGTGCATACCTTTAGAACGAAGTCTCTATGTCCTTCCGTTCAGTAGTTCTAGCTCGTGCGAGAAAGCGATGACAGACGGACAGACGGACGCCCCAACTTACAATTCAGTCATTTTTCCTGTAGCCAAAACTACCAAAAGCACATATACACATCAAGGCCTTTTATTTGAGCCTATAACGAAGGCGTTATGACATTCCGGTCAAAAGCTGTAGTCCGCACAAGCTCACATTAAAAAAACACTGTTTTAGGACATTTTGGCCAAATTCTAGCCCGTACATGAAAGCGATGACCGACGGATGGACAGACGGACACCCCAAAACATCCCTAAACCAACACACCCTAACTCTACAGGCCCCCAACTTTTGGGTTGGGGCATAAAAAAAGGAGCGATTCAAGCAAAAAATGCTGCTAGGATTGCGTTAAAATTTATCAACATTCGGCATTACATTATCATAGCTCATTGACTTTCATTGGGAAATCAGCATTTACAGACTAATAATTTATTTATTTCCATGCTAATGGTATGCTAACAATATGCATATATATAACTAGACGATGTTATAAAATCTTATATTATCGTCATATTCTATTGATATCAGTAACCTGTCACTTATTAGTACTAAAATTTGAGCAGTAACCTGTTAACATTTGAATACCAATTAACCTGTTAATCTTTCAAACATATATTAGATCCCCATATTTACGACATATTTCATTAAATCAAAAGCAGGCGATCAAGCAGACGACCGATACAATTCTTATATCATCACTCATATTTGGCTCTATCTCGGTTATCATATATTATTTTATATTATTATATATGATTTTTAAAAATCCTTCTGAATGTACTTTGATACACATAAACTCAATATCCAAATTAAAATAGCAACTATATCCTAGAATTGAAAATTAAAAATCAAACACTAAAATAAAACCGCTTACTGAATGAGAACACTTGCAATGTTTACAATCCAAACCCCTTTTACGGTATGCTAATGAGCAATTGAGCAGCCAATGACAACGCACCCAATCAAACCTTGTTTTTATATATACCCGTTGTCCTGAGTAGCCCCCAAGGAATTGATTGGCCTCTATAGAAGAGCACCCCACGAGGTGTTCCTCAAAAAAAAGATGTTCATTTAAAAATTGATCTAGCTAAAAACTTTCGAAAAATGTAATCTAACTACAAGAATTTAGGGAACAGCTTTTTCAATAATTTTCATTTTTTACGAATCCATTTGAAAAAAAAAATCATTTTATTCAGAAACATATAACTAGGTGCTCTTAATTTATATATAATGAAAAAATGGTATAACATGTAAGAACTTTGTTTTTAACTTTTTCTCAAAAGGTGTTCCTCTCCTAATTCTAGCAGCCTAGATGATCAAATCGAGGCCAGCTAACTACAAACATAGGAACACTTTTTTTCTCAGAAAATCTATTTTCAATATGATTATTTATTGTATATTTCAATATATCGAGCGGTTTTATGGTCAAATTAGCATTTTTTTAAAATTAGGTCTTGGGGTGCCTTTCCCTATATAAAGATCAAATAGGAAGAAAACATGAACGAAACCTTTCCGTACGTTTTTACTACATCATCGTTTTTGTTTAATCGCCTACTTTACATTAAAATTGCGACAACTAAACGTTTGAGTAGTTAAGAAGTAAGAAGCTATGTTTGAATGTCTGTGTTATCATTCTCTGGCGAGGACTGGCGATAATAAACTGATGATCTTTACGAAGAAATACATGAAAAGAAGACATTATAAATATAATGATATCTCCATTTCAGCTAGCTTATAAATTTGCGATTGTCTTGATATGTGCTTTAAAACATAGCCTTTGCTAATAAAGAAAGGGTTGGAATGTGGATAAACTTAATCAAACGTGTTAAAAACCTATCATAATACAATCATTCCTATGTTCAAACTACAGATAAATTGGTTTGAGATAATAGCAGAAACACAGTTTCAGGCCACCCGGAACACTTTGGACCTTAAAAAGCTGTTGTATGACATCACGCAGATAGCTGCTATATCAGATTCTCATCACGGAATTCCCTTCCATTTTTCTTGTTTAGATCTCTAGAAAGTGTGTTAAAATGTAAAGTATATGTAGCAGCTCTATATGCAGCCCTAATGTTAATGTCGAAAGTGTCGGAGAGAATCAATTTGTTCTGAATATCGTATAAACCAAACCATGTGTAGTATCGTTTGATTGTGATAAGCCATATAAACATTGTTTCAATTGTTTAGTATTCAATTATATAACACATCAATTCAGCCCCAAATAATTTACTTAAATATGCAAAACTAACCTGAATTCGTTCACTCGTCATGAATACATTTAATTAGCAACAGAAAAAAACATGAATATAAGACTAATAGTCAAATTGCAAATGATTTTTAAGCATTTAATTTTCATAAGTTATTTTATATGACATCTTTTTGCGTGAAACGGATTCTTATGCAGCTATGTGCGATATATGTTTATTATTAATCTGATACATATATATTCACAATCGATTTAAGTTACAACTTAAATATGTGTTGGCCAGTTAGGAATGCTCAAAATTTGTTGCCAGTAAAACGTTGCCAGTCATAGTATATACTCTACAGTGTTTCATGCTCCTCTGAAAATTAACATAAACTAGTATATTCCTTTGTCTTAGACATACTTTGTTTGAATAGAGTTTATTTGTTGACTTATTTAATTATTTAGCCTTGATTTTTTAAAATATTTTTTAAAATATTTTTTATATGATAATAAATCAGATATTTCCATAACTGTTCTATTCTGTTGAAGTACCAGCAAGGAAGATTTCCAAGATGAATAGATATTAAAAAAAAACAAATAGCTTGATACTCCTGTTTTAGTGCTTCATATAAAGTTTGTGTTTCTAAAGGCATTTTTTAATGTGTTTTTTCTCACCCTCTAAAGTAAATAATTGGTAAAGATCTAAATGCTAAGTTGAAACAATTTGTCGCGGTTTTGACCTACATAAAACAACCAGATGTTCAAACAGCACAACAATAACAAACCATAGACTTTGCATTCTTACATGTGAAAACATATTGATCATGTATCGTTCTAGATGTTTATGACCTGAAAATGAAAACTATATTTATTTTGCTGCGTACAATTTTTAACATGTGACATACACATCATATCTGGTTTGATTAAATATGACATCTTTTTATTTAGCACATAGCTCAATTATATTGTGCAGGTTGCGTAGATTAATTTTTTATGCCTCAAATATATGTTTAATATGCGACGTTATAATTGTTCAAAGTATTTAATGCTATAGTAACATCGCATAAGGGAGCGGTTACATTAAATCGCAAGTTGCGATTTTCATTAGATTTTACGGTTACATTAGTTAGCGATGTAGGCCTTGAATTCTTATTTTAATACATTGTGACATTAAATATATATTAGACTTACGATATTGCACACCTTCCAAAACTTATAGTAAGATGAACCTATACTTCAAAGTTTGTGGATAGATTAAATAGAATAGAGGTATACATATTAACGGCACCTAAGGCAACTTCTTTGTTTGATCTTCCACAAAGACAACTTTCTTTTCACTTTATCTACCACTAGTAAGCAATAAGGTAAGGTGTTATTTAAAGCGCACAAAAGTGTTTCTTTTAAATTTGCCGAAGGCGCCGAAATGTAGCTCTGATAAATAATCTAATGAGATCACAATGGAATGCCGTTGATGGATTCATACTATGCTGACGAATAGACTAAAACAAAATGGCTGTTTACTTATCTATTGAGAGAACTTCAACGAGGTGAAAAATAAGTATATTCACCATCAACGCCCATCCACTTTCATTCGCTTCTCTTTCATTCATATTAAATTTTGTAATAAGTGGCCAAGCTAGTATGATAGTCCGTTAATTTTGGATTGTATAGAATCGGATAATGTTCAGAATTCTGTTCAGTTATATATAAAATTCATATATAAATCATTCTTTACTGCTTCATCGAAGGTAATTCTTTTTTTTTTATTCCTCAAGTAGTTTTATTTTACTGCCTTCTTATTTTTACCATTTTGAATTTGACATGAATATTATTTACCATTTACTATTATGAATTATAACATGATGCGATATTTTTTCCCTATATTTCCTTTCAAATTCTAGACGTTACTATCCTGCAATAGAACACCAGAACACAGTATTCATTATGCAAATGAGGAGAGGCTAATAAGCGTGACTCATTTTGAGCGGATACTGCAGTACAGTTTCTGCATACTGGCTCCACACAAGTATTAAAACAAAACGTCATAAAAAGTAATTATCATGAATAATTGTTCGGATATTTTTTATACAGTTCGAATCTTAATGTATTTATGCAATACTTTCAACTGTTATAATAGCGATAAAACACTCCTGTTCGTTTGTATAGCTGATTTAGAGCTTAGAAGAAACTATTACAAAACTCACGCCTTCGGCGTTCGGTTTGTAATAGCTTCTTCTTCGCTCTAAATCAGCAATACAAACTCACAGTCGTAATTTATCCCTATATTAATTGGTGACGAAACGATAGAATATAAACAAACTCTGAGATCAGATTGGAATCTATAGTTCTAAAGTATGAATCTAAATAGATACAGTAGATTAACAATGTGTTAGATCAGAACCTGCATGTTCAACAGGAAATAAGGGCAACAAATCTGATAATATCAGCATAAATATAGATTTTATACATGTTTCTATAATTTCAGCATAAGGAACTATTTAATGCTTATTTTCCATTATTTTTTTAGCATCATAGTGGATCATTAAATCCATATACAAAATCGCTGTCATATCGTTCATTTCAAAATTTATTGTCGCTGGCGATAGAAATCGCAGCCTGCGTTGAAAATTTCGACTAGGGAAGCGATTCGCAACCTGCGACAAATGCCAAACAAACAATTATCGATGCAAAGAAATATAGAGCATAATTGTTTTGGTTTTGAGAATCGCTGCTATGTAACCGCAAATTTATCAATGTTTCGAGCGACACTAAATTTCTTTTAGAAAAAGTTAAAGTCCTACAAAGAAAACAGTGAAAATCGCAAGTGGCGACAGGAATCGCGACTTTAATGTAACCTTTCCCTAACAAAATATTCAGTTTCCAAAGTCGTTGTGATTGGTTTGACAGATTGTCAAATACATTATTATAATGTTCATATTTTGAGAGAAACTGCTCTTAACTCTATATTTAAATACTTATTTTCTTGCTTGTTCTTTTTGTCTCAAAAAATAAAAAAGGTATTGTATAAATGTAAAGGTATTTTATATGAAAACAATATGGTCATATAGAGTGTCGTGTGACACGTTTAAGATCTCAATCTATCAAAATATATTTGGCCGAGTGCAACCATAGTACTTGAGTGCTTGTTTGACACTTTCTCAAGCTTGTTTCAGCCAAGTCATTTCTTGGAGTGCAAGATTGTTCTTTAGGGGTTATCACATTGATAAGCTTTATTTCAGATACCGAATTTTCCTCGAAGTGCAACTTACATTTTTGAATCGTAATTCTCCAAGCACAACTCAAGCTTGATTCAATATCATCTTATTGCTCTGAGTCAAGGCAAATAAATGCAATTTTATGTCGTTGCGAACGGATACATCGTTTGCATGAAATCCTTTTATGAAACCTTATTTGTTTGATAGGGGTTTTCATACAATTTGAACATCTCACATACTTTTTGAATGTTTTAAAACAGTATTTTACTGAAGCGAAGTGTGAAGTGTATAAATAGATGATCATTGTTGATTAACGATCCCATTGCCCATGAACCATGTGAAAGCAAAGGTCATGTCTAAAAAATCGCTCCGTATACCGAGAGCATGATGACGAAAAAAAGAAATGCAATGTTATCAATAATTGCTACATTTGAGGTGAAAATATAGGCGATCAAATCCTTTTCGATAATGAATAAATGTTATAATTTTTGCAAGTATGAGCAATACGGCATCATTTGGTAGACGAAACCGAATTTAAAACGTTGCATCGTTAAACTCCTCGAAGTAATTCGATCTATCATGAATAACACGCTCAATAGGCTGATTTTCATTCACATAAATTTCATCTAGAATATCCATATATTCAGCCTTTTTTGCATCGATTTCAATTAATGAACTTAAAATGTAACCATGGTTAAATTTAACTTATATACTTATTTATACACATACATATATTCTCACAAAATGACAAATATGGTGTATGACTTGAAGAAATCCTTGCCTTCAAATACATAAAACTTATGCACATCAAATACATATGAAAATATTTGACATTTAAAATATCAATAATGCAAGCTTGACTAAAGCTCAAGCACATTAACCCAAGTATGACACTTGCACTCCAAACCCTTACTCAAGTAACGCTCAAGTCTTATTTGGGGCAATCAGCGATAGTTGCACTTGCTCAATTGAGTTGGTAGTTTAACTATTGATCCCTTCAATCAAAATTTATAAAAATGAGTTCAAACTGCGCGCTTTATGAAATATGATAGATATCAGACTATTGTGTTGACAAGTGAGAAAACTGTTAAAAAATTACGCTACGCAATACTAAATAACATAAACAGATGGCATTTTGCAAACTATGATCTCGCATTATTTTTAGAAGAGCATCCCACGACACATTTTTCAAAAAGTTGTTTAAATAACCTTAAAACACCATTACAAGTATGAACAACAACAAAATAATAATTTTTGAAAATTAAAATTTTGCAAAAAGGTGTTCATTTTTTCCAAGCCAGCTGGGCTGTTCCTCCATTTCTAGCCAGCTTGGAACAGAAAAGGAACACCTTTTGCGAAAATTGAAATTATGAATATAACTAAATTACCTACCGTATATTATAAATAACAGTTCATTATACTATTGCGTGCAGGTTTAATCAATTTTGAAATAATAATTCTCAATATTCATCACGACAATGAGGAAAATATCAAAAAAGGTGTTCCTCAAACTGCTAAAATCTCCAAGCTAGAATGAATTTCCTCAAAATTTCCAAGCCAGCTTGAATTTGGTGGGGAACAGCTTTTTGGGGGAACAGCTCGTAAGGTACTCTTCTTTATAGGGCATATATATTTCAATCAACAAAACCAACGGAATCATTTTCTTATTAACAGGTATGATATTATTCATTAAGAACTAATAATTTTGATTGATCTAATATATATTGTGTTATAAAAGCATTATCCTAGATCATAATATTCGATCTTATCCAGCAAAGTAAGGGAAAGTTGGTGATAATTTCATTTAAAAAAATCTGGCTGGTTGATAATATGCAAAGATAGATAATATATATAATATACATATATTTATATTGAATTGTATGATTTTTTGTAGAAACCTACCCGTCACCTTATGACTTCAAAATGCGGATTACGAGACGGTTACCGATTAATTGCATTCTGCTGCTTCGGCTTTTTCAACCAATTATTGGCTATTTTGGAGGTATAAATTGGAGACCATCTCCAGGTATAAAATGTTCCGTGGTCTGGAATGTATCTGCTGCTTCATGTAAACTGTTTTCCAAGTCTATCATTTGTTTGATTAAACGGGTAGATTCCAAGTTGCACAATTTTGAATTTGGCTGGTTTATGCTAATATAATAAGAATAAATCCATACACGATATATATACAGGGTTGTACCTTTACTTAAATTTGTGTTGGCAACCGTCCGACCTGATGAAAAAAGTAAGTCGCACGGTGAATTTTCCTTTATTCTAACGTGTTCAAAAAAAATAACGCTCTGATGGGTGTTTGGGTCTATAACTTTTTAATGCGTTAACTTTTTTAAATGAAATTTTCACATAATGAACTTCAATCAATACTGCTTAACAAAATGTAATGAACCTTGTATTTACACTTTCACCATCATCACAATATTACGATATTCAATGACGGGTGACAATACATTTTTCACAAGAGAGTCTTTAAGTGTTTCAAATGCATGGTTGGTGCGTTATGTGAGTTGAATGGCATTGTCTATTAATTTGATATGCTTTAATCCTCTTTATTTGTTGGGAAACGAAATGGTCGATTTGATTATTTCTTTGAAATAAAAAAAAACAACGATGAAAACATTGAAAATCGCAACCAACTTGCGATTTCACAATCGCTTATTTTATGCAAGAGAAGCCTGATGTGAATTTGTCTTTGCCACCCTTCATCGAATTTCGCTATATCGTGATGTGGGTGAGATGGTAAATATCACGATAGTTACATTTTCTGAATAAAAAATGATTGAAGTTGATTATGTGAAAATTTCACTTTTAAAAATCCACGCACTAAAAAGTTATAGACCCAAACACCCACCAGAGCGTTATTATGTTTTAACACGTTACATTAAAAGTCAAAATAACGCAGCCTTTATCATGCGACGTTTTTTTTTATAAAATTGAAATTGTCCTACGTTCAAATGAAACGATGCTGCTAAACTAACCATTCAAATGTAGAATTATATTTCAAACATATTTCAAGCCACTTAATTGAACTTGACATACAAAATAAGATGAGATGTACATTCTTCGTCTTAGCCGGCTACTTGGTCTCAATGTATAATACGAAGACATACCATTCGAACATCTTAGACATTATGAAATCAAAGCAACTAAATTTTGCGGTTCATAAATTCAATGAATTAAAGTTGCGATTAAAAAAATGACATTCAAAGATAAAGGGGCAAATCACAACATGCTGAGATTGAATGGGATGACCTTTTATCAAGAACAAAAATAGACTAAATGTAGTAGTTCAATTTGATTGTGATGGTCTAAGTGATGCAAAATTATCACCGTGACCTGACCGATTAAACTAAAAGCGGACAAAAAAGAAAGTCTCCAGCAACGTTTTTTTACCTAGGGTCAAAATTAGGTCATAAATGTCAAATAATTTTATATATTCTAGAAGTCTGGTGTCTCTTCTATCTATGTACGAAATTTGAGAAAGAGGAACGAACAAATAAAGGAAATATAATCAATTTAGTAACAGTGGTGTCACTTCCAAAAACTGCAAAATTCCGTACATAGATAGAAGAGATACCAGACTTCTAGAATATACATGTATAAAAATATTACACCTTTAAGGTCTGTTTAGTACGAAAGTTTCGCCCTTATTTTTTCGCGCTAAAATATTTACAAATTGAAAATACGATATAAGAATGGTTCTTTTATATTGTTTGTTTGCTACTAAATGAAACTTTGTTAAGTTATTTATCATATGTGAAAATTTAGTTGCATTATTACCAATGGTTGTCTAGATATTGCATCCTTTGTGAAAATCGCGGCGATTTTTACTTAAGCTTCAATAACTAAGCAACCATTAGTTATAATACAACCACACTTTCACATATGACAAACAACATAACAATGTAATATATAACAGCAATCAAACAATATAAAACAATCATTCACATATCTTATTTTAAATTTGTAAATATTTTAGCGCGAAAAATTAAGGGCGAAACTTTCGTACTAAACAGACCTTTATGACCTAATTTTGACCCTAGGGCAAACAACGTTTGCTGGGGACTTTCTTTTTTGTCCGATTTTAGCTCTCTTTAATGGGAGAAGGCCAACTGAAGTAGCTTGCGTATTTAAGTGATGACTTCAGCACTGCAGATCTGTATTAACGTATAGGAAGAACAAAGTCTATTTATTAAATTATTGGCCCATTCCGAGGCACAATCGTTGAAGCTGTATAATGTTTTAGTTCACGGAAAACCGAGATGCTTTATTCACCTGTTTTCCAGTCCATTATCAACATTTATGGACAAAGGAAGAAAGAAAGAAGTCTCAACTATATAACTATTGTTTTTAGATGCTGCAAGTTTGCCGGAATGTGAAAGGGTAAGGCCCGCTAATTACAGCACTGAGTGCCTTACTGCAGTGTGGTTAGAAGCCGGATGTATACTATCGGGATGGGGAGCGCCTAGAGAACAGAACCACGGACGTATGAGGGTTTGGAGAACACAGTCATTGAGCGACACATTTAAGGAGATGAAAGAGATCCATAGGGACAAGAAAACGTGGTGCTATGGTGAGTGATAGACGTCATGATCGGTTTATTGCTGGAAAAATTACGTTTTTTCTAAGTAGTTATTTATTCTTTATGCTTATTTGAAACTGCAATTTGTGTTAATCCAATTATAGGTGAGTATAGGTGAGTATATTGCCAACAATTTCACTAAATTTTGAGTAAAACAAATTTCAATTGGTGACATGATGTCCCATCAGATTAAGGTGAGATGATCGGTTTATTGCGGAATCGATAAAAGAGCATAAAACTTTGTTTTTTTATGCTTCTAATAATCATGACATCTAAAGAAAAAATCTAATAATTAATTTTTGTGAACAGACCCGAAACCTTCGAAATTGTTTACCCCAATAATGACAACGTTTTATCCATATCTATTAAAACTTTTATTTGTTATTCAGTGTTTCCTTGTTTCATAAAAGCTTCTAAATATATTGTTTTTTTTTCTAGTCATTTTGAATTATTATCTCTTTTAAGCTTGTATGAATTATTTTCATATAATATATTGGCCGATTTCACATTTAATCTAAGTATTATCATATAAGTATGAAATATATATAAAAAAAAAACATTTGTAACTCATCACCAATATCAGCTCATATATTTTTTTTCGGAAAAAAATGACTTAATATAATGATTTTTAAACTATATGATTCGGGTATCAGCTATCAAGGGTGACACTTAGATTGATAGCACAAGTGTTGCCTAAACCATGCCACGGCTTAAAGTAAAAATTGATAACTTTTTTTTTAGTTTTGTAATTGGCGTTAAAAATGTGTCTATTAAGTAGATAAAGGGAAATTTTCTTTGTTGCAAATAATGAGAATAATGAGGGATGCGTTGAACTTGGTGTACATTTGGGAACATTTTAAAAGACTTAGAAAAAAATGCTAATCGTGATATTGTCACCAATTGCCAAAATAACATGAATACTGTCCCTTTTGGCTCCTTGTCCATCAAACTGAGAGACATTTCTGTCTGATTTTACACTTGAAGAGATGCATGCAAAAGTGAATTAAATATTACATACATTTTTTTCGACAAATCAGAGGCAAGACATTCCAGATATATTTCAAATAGAAACAATCATATCAATAAAACTTACAAATCCTCACATAAATGGCGAATAAAAAATGACTTTTACCATGGTTTATGACAAACGGCGATTATTTTCTTTGTGTGTTTTGCATACACCCTTCAATTAGATTTCAATCATAAACAGACACATAGAATACCCGCGAAAATAGAATCTAGACTACTCAACTGCTAAGTGTTTGTTTAGAAGTATGTTTGGTCCCATAAGGTGCTAGAATCTATATTATTCCCAAGTGCTTTTCAGCCATGTTCCATTCAAATTGTTTAGCTTCTTAAAATGCAATAAATCGCTGTGAAATAAATGTGTCAACAAATGCAAATGGACAATAATGGCCAGACCCTACGTCGTTTCAATGCGTGATTGAATAACTTTTGTATAAATGTCACAATGATGGGTTAATATTAAGGTCCAAAATCTAAGCGAAAATCTAGAAAAATAATCGATGACTTTGATAAGATAGCCATACAACATGTCATTTATGGATTTTATGGGGATACTATTTTACCAACGGCTAAAATGATTTAACAAAGATTAAAAGAGAGCAATATTGATATTGGTATAATAAGACATAATTGAGCCAGTTCTCATATCATTAAGCAGCGATGAGAGTTGTGACGATAGCGATGACTATAAATCATCTGAAACCAGTGAATAACCCTACTCTACCGATTTGATTAAATGTGTTTTTGATCTAAATCAATACTTGTTTTCAATGCTCAGACATTATTATGTCTCTGACCATTTCAATAAAAAAACATACGTGGTCGCACACGTGAGAAGGAAGGACAGCAATTCGGGGGCAGTATTTCCAAATTCTTTATGAAATTTGGATTTTAGGCTAAGTCCAGGGACACTTCCGGTTGCAAGTTAGAGCTAGTACCCATTGGGAGTAATACAACTTTATCTAAAAATATATATGTTTTGCAACATTTTAATGTTCATTAATTTATCATAAAACTTTTCCACTTTGTTCAATGGATTCTCTTCTAAATACATTTTAGTCATATATTTTTAGCCGTGGCATTAGTTGCCGGACATTCTTTGGGAGGCATAGTAATTTTTTGAAACATTTTATATCATCATTAATAATGAATAAGCCTCATTTAATCATTTAGTTTGAACTCAACACATTAAAATCCTTTACGTTGAGATTTTTTTAATAGCATCAGCGACCGGTGTTGTAGAGAAATAGTTATTTTCGATCAACGACCTTAAGTGGCTTAATGCTTGGTTTAATGGTTGGTTTGCTCCCGTGTGGCCACACCCTAAGAGGATGACCGTTATCACAACGCAATTTACCTTTGATAATATCAAAGCTTTTTATGTGTTCCATTCGAAAATATATCTCGGTTTCGAGCTAAATTTCAAACTACAGCTTTTTCGAAAAACAAGGATTTCAATCAAGTATCTTTCGAAGGTATATATGTATACATATATTTTAATAAATGCACTTCATAAATAGAATAAAACGTTTGATAAAATAGTTTACCTGATTACTGTTTAAGCACCTTTATTTACAGTCGATTGTGGTAAATACTTTTATTCCTAGATGAGATCGAGTGACATACGGGGTGACATAATGTTTAAAACGGACGTCATCCAGACCTTTTTAATGCTGATTTTTAGCAAGTCTCCAACCCATGATTTAAAACGTGCATAAACAACTACATACCTCAAACCATCAAGTAATTTGTGTTGAAACTGGTAATAAAGTATATAATCCAAAACATAGGAATAGCAACTTTATTCCTAATCTTTTAAAACATAATAATGCAATATTGATCACTTTAAATCAATTATTAAACATTTTTACTCTAACATGCTGTTATTTACAAGTTCCATTGTTCTTAAGCATTCACGTGCTTACGTCACAGTATTTCTACGCAAACCATTGCGTCACAATGGGGCTCGTATTTATGATGCTTACGTTTTTTACGGTTTGATTTTTTAAATGTGCGATAATGGTGTTTATATGAATTTGGAATGATATAAGGTAGTTTCGAAGATAGTTTATAAATGATATTAAATTTATAACGAATATATTTCATGTTCAGATAAAAAAAACTCATATAAAAATAAAAAT